>CAUYON010072647.1:0-27556 GCA_963573935.1 Arctocebus calabarensis | reverse complement strand
AAAACCTACCTGGTCATGGGTATATAATTTGTTTGATGTGTTGCTGGATTCTGTTTGTTAGGATCTTATTGAATATTTTTGCATCAATATTCATTAGTGATATTGGTCTATAATTTTCTTTTCTTGTTAGGTCTTTTCCTGATTTGGGGATCATGGTGGTGTTTGCTTCATAGAATGTGGTGGGTAGTATTCCTTCTTTTTCTATATTTTGGAAAAGATTGAGTAATATAGATACTAGTTCCTCCTTAAAGGTTGGGTAGAATTTTGACCTGAAGCCATGTAGTCCTGGGTTTTTCTTTTTACGGAGATTTAGTATAGTTAATGCTATTTTAGAAGTTGATATAGGCTTGTTCAACATTTCCACTTGATTCTGGCTAAATTGTGGAAGGTGGTGTGCTTCCGTGTACTGGTCAATTTCCTTCAGATTTTCATATTTCTGAGAATAAAGTTTCTGATAATATTCATTAAGGATTTTTTGAATTTCTGAGGTGTCTGTTGTTATTTCATCTTTACTATTTCTGCTTGATGAAATTAGAGATTTTACTCTTTTTTTCCTGGTTAGGTTAGCCAATGCTTTATCTATTTTTTTTGACCTTTTAAAAAAAATCAACTTTTTGATTTATCGATCTGTTGTATAATTCTTTTGTTTCCAATTTCATTTAATTCTGCTCTGATTTTGGTTATTTCTTTTCTTCTGCTGGGTTTGGTATTGGAATGTTCTTCCTTTTCCAGTTGCTTGAGATGTCCCATTAAGTTGTTAACTTCCTCTCTTTCCATTCTCTTGAGGAAGGTTTGCAGTGCTATAAATTTCCTTATTAGGACCTCATTTGTAGTATCACAGAGGTTCTCATAATTCATTTCTTCATTATCATTTAGTTTCAAAAATTTGGTAATTTCATTCTGAATCTCATTTATGACCCTGCTATCATTCAGTGTAAGGTTATTTAGCTTCTATGTTTTTGTATGAGTATGCAGATTCCTGTTGTTATTGAGTTCAACTTTTACTTCATGATGGTCTGAGAAGATGCAAGGAATAATTTCTATTCTTTTAAATTTGCTGAGGTTAGACTAGTGACCTAAGATGTGATTGATTTTGGAGTATGTTCTATGGGCTGATGTGAAGAATGTGTATTCAGTTTTGTTTGGATGAAATGTTCTGTAGATGTCTGTTATATCCAAATGTTGAATGGTTAAGTTTAAATCTAAAGTTTTCTTGCTTAGCTTCTTATTGAAGGAAATATCCAACACTGCAAAAGGAGTGTTAAAATCTCTGACTACTATGGAGCTGGAGGAAATCAAGTTGCTCATGTCTGTTAGAGTTTCTTTTATAAATTGAGGCACATTCTGGTTGGGTGCATAAATATTAATAATTGAAATCTCATCATATTGAGTATTACCCTGAACAAATATGAAGTGACTATCCTTATCCTTCCTTACTTTTGTTGGTTTTAAACCTATTTTATCTGCAAATAAAATTGCAACACTTGATTTTTTCTGCTTTCCATTTGTCTAGAATATAGATGACCATCCCTTCACCCTGAGTCTATATTTGTCTTTTAATCTAAAATGAGATTCTTGTATGAAGCAGATATCTGGCCTGAGTTTTTGTATATAGTCAGCCAACCTGTACCTCTTTAGAGGACAATTTAAGCCATTCACATTAATTGAGAATATTGATAAACCTGGTAGAATTCTGGATATTGAGTTTTTTGAAAGTTCAATGGACATTTTTAATCCTTTTGCCACTGTAGAAGTTGGAATTTGATCAAAATTTTCTGAGTGAGTTTACTTTTGTGATGAAGGATTGTGCTGGTCATAATGGAGGACAGGTGTGAGAATATCCTGGAGAGCTAGTTTAGTTATGGCAAATTTCTTCAACATTAGAATATCATTAAAATATTTAATTTCTCCATCATAAATGAAACTCAGTCTCACTGGATACAGGATCCTGGCTTGAAAGTTAGTTTGTTTAAGGAGATTAAAGGTCGATGACCACCCTCTTCTAGCCTGAAATGTTTCAACATAGAGATCTGCAGTCATTCTAATATTCTTCCCCTTGTAGGTTATGGTTTTTTTAACATCTGACTGCTTTTAGAATTTTCTCCTTCATATTAACTTTAGTGAAATTAATTATAATGTGCCAGAGAGATGTCTTATTCGGGTTGAGTTGTGCTGGGATTCTGAAACTGTCTGCTGTCTGAATTTCAGAATCTCTTAGCATGTCTGGAAAGTTCTCTTTCATAATCTCATGAAGAAAAGCATCTGTGCCTTGTGAAGCAACTTTATTTCTTTCAGGGATTCCTATAAGGCAAATAATAGTTTTCTTCGAATTATCCCAGAACTCTCGGAGAGAATAATCTGTTTTATGCTCTCTATTTCTCTTTCTCTTTGAGAATTTGGGAGAGTTCAAAAGCTTATTCTTCAATTTCAGAAATTCTTTCTTCTGCTTGCTCCATTCTGGTACTGAGGGATTCTACTATATTTCTCAGATCTTTGAGGGCAGCAAATTCTTGTCTCGCTGTGTCAAAATCTTTGGTGATTTTGTCTTTGAATTTGTTGAATTCTTTTTTTTTTTGAGGTTTTTGGCTGGGGCTGGGTTTGAACCTGCCACCTCTGGCATGTGGAGACAGCATCCTACTCTTTTGAGCCATAGGCCCTGCCCATGAATTCATTGAATTCTTGAGACACCTTTTGAAATGTTCCTGTAATTTCTAATTCCAACTTTACCTCTATTCTATTCATCTTATTTGCAATCCAAATTCTGAATTTGATTTCTGACATCTCAGCCATCTGTTTGTGAATGGGATCTTTAGTTATGTCCACCACATTGTTCCTTGGGGAGGTTGATCTACTCTGGTTATTCATGTTACTGGAGTTTTTCCGCTGATTCCGCCCCATGATTATTTTATACTTTTTGGCTAGATGAGCAGATAAGGAAAAGTTGGGTTTGTGGGCTCCAGGAGTAGTGATTAACCAGCCCTTTGCCTAAAAGCTGGGACTGGTGTCTGTGCCTTTCCCCTAGAGCTTTGCCAAGGACCTGAACAGTGCTATGGCCTGAGATACTGGGGAACGCTTGGTGTGGTGGAGTAAGGGGCTCTGTCTTGTTTTGAGCTGGTGGTCTCTGTCCTACTCTAGTGAATCAGATACTTCAGTTGAAGTATCAGTTGTGGAGAAATACCAGCAATTAAGTCTCCCCACCCACAGGCAACAACTGGAAAGGGAAAATCAAACCTCCTCACAATCACACACCCAGGGTGCCACTTTAGATAGTCCTTGGGTGATTGGCCTATTTCAAGAGGTCCACATCAATTGTCCCTGTTAGCAGTGGTCTTAGGTGGGAGAATTCAAAAGGTCTCTGGCAACTAGATAGCAGGGATCTGGCAGGTCAAATATGACCCTTTCTGGTGCTCTGTGAAGTCAGAAGGACCCACCCGGCAAATAAATTAGTCTGGGAATGTTGATGCTGCCTTCCCCACCTTGCACCTCTGTCACACCCGTCACTGGTAACCCTGCAGTGCAGTGACCCAGTTCATTCCAATGAGCAGATGCGCCAGGGGTTTGCACCTGCCTGAATCACAGGAGATTTATGTCTGCTCAGCCAGGCCACCACTCTCTGCCACTATCTGGCAGGGGGAGGTGAGGCCTAACATCCTTGGGTGCTTAATGGAGGCTGAGGTGGTTCACTAAGTTCCAGCTCCACCCTTGATTGATGTGGCTGACAGAGCAGAACAACTTCAAGAATTTGTTTCTGTCCCAGCTATATTCCTTTGCAGATCAGATGCTGTTTGAATTCACAGAAACTGCAAGTCAGCTCTGTTTTTGCTGCTGCCCAGTTTGGGCTACAGTCTGTGTTGGAGGAGGTGAGGTTAGAGCTCACATTCATCTGTCTGTTCCAGCCTCTGCCTGCTTGCCTTTGTCTCAGCTATGATCCCCTGAGGGCTGGGTACATCTTAGGTTCAGTAAAGCAGTCCTCTGGGTCAACCCCGCCCTGGGAGTCTGCTGTCTCTGTGCATGCATATTGAAGTCCCCCCACTCCGCCCAAGCCGATACTGCCTCAAGCATACCCTTTACTCACAGGACCTCTGTTTCCATCCCAGATCTTTTCTTCCAGTGGCTGCCACCAGAGAAGGTGCCTGGCTTCCTCTGGTTGCCCACAGAGACAGGGAGTGTCCTTCCAAAATATCCCCAGAGGTGTGAGGTCTATTGTTCCCACCCACTGTGGCTGCTGCTCTGTGCCTTGGGGCACCACCTCTCCTGTATGGTTCCCTCTCGCTTGACTGTCTTCTCCTTTCTTCTGTGCCGCAGAATCAGCACAGATCAGCAATAGCCCATGTCCCGTCCACACCTCTCAAGAAGATACCCAAGAATCTGGACTCCATGGGGGACAGGCTTCCAGACTTCAGGGTGAAAGTGGAGGGGAGTTCTGGGAGTTCAGAAATGCAGGTAGAGAAATATACAGTTTTATACATTTTTATGCCTGGAAGGAGAGTGCCATGGCACCCTAGTAGGGGAAGGAGGTCTAGTTTTTAGAGGGTCTCTCCTGTGGGATAAAATGGGAGATATTTGAATTCTGCTCGCTTGTTTGTATTGAGTATACTGTGAGCCATTCTCATGGGGGAGGGGACTCCTGTCTGCTTGACAATGGATTTTGTACCTTTTCTTTATATCCTTGGGATCGCAGCTCGCTTCAGCAAGATTGATGTGCATTCTTCAAACTTCTCTCTTGGCTCAGCTCCAAACCATTGGCTTTCTTGCTAAACTTCTGTCCTTTAACTCTCCTTCTGGACGGGAGCCTCTGTTGAAAGCTGGCTCCAGTCGGCCATCTTGTCTCTGCTCCCCCCCACCAAGTCTCTATATTTTTTGCCAATACCATGTTGTTTTAATCACTATTTCCTTGTAATATAGCCAGAGGTCTGGTAAAGTGATGCCTCCAGATTTGTTCTTATTTCATAAGATTGCATTGGCCATTCAGACTTTTTCTTGATTCCATGGGAATCCAAGGAAGTATAGAACTATTTTTTTTCAAGATCTGCCAAATATGTTGTTGGTATTTTAATGAGAATATCATAGAATCCATAAATCATCTTAGGTAATAGACACATTTTAACAATGTTGATTTAGGACAGGCACAGTGTCTCATACCTGTAATCCTAGCACTGTGAGAAGGCTGAGGTGGGTAGATTTCTTGAGCTTACAAGTTTGAGACCAGCCTGAGTATGAATGAGACCTAGTCTCTAAAAACAATGTTGTGGCCCAGTATAGTTTCACCTACTGGGGAGGCTGAGGCTAGTGACATCATGGCACTCGGCCAAGGGAGACAAAGTGAGACTGTCTTAAAAAAAAAAAATGCTTGTCCTACTAATCCATGAGCATGATATGTTTTTCCTTCTGTTAACATCTTCCGCAAATTCTTTCTCAGTGTTTCATAGTTCTCCCTGTAGAGGTCTGTCATCGCCTTTGTTAAATATATTCAAAGGTATTTCATTTCCTTCCTCCTATGAAGGGTATTTTGTCTTTGATTTGATTCTCAGCTTGGTGATTTTGGATATTTTCTTAAATAGTATGCAGAAACTGGGGGGGCAGTCAATATTCTACTAACAAGCACTCTTGTATGAACATATGAATATTTATACTTTTGTGTTTCTGTCTTATGCAAAGGTCTAAAGGTAAAACAATGAACAAACTAAATTAAGCAATGGTATTGCCAAGGCCTTATACTGAGTATGAGAAAGACTAATGGTCTTTTATTAGTTTTTAGGGCTGTTCTATTAAACGTCCCCCCAATCATCAGGAAAATATGATGTGCTAATAAGGCCAACTTTGTCTGACTTGCTTCAGTATAGAAGCAATGTACTCCCTTGATGGAGTCTTAACAGTTCTTAGAAAATAAATAGTGTAAAATGATAGTTGTAGGGCTGTAGGCCCCAGTTGGAGGATTTTAAGGTGGTTCTCTCACAGCAAAGAATTAACCAGGACTGGGCAATGTTTATGGCTCAGAAAATTGTGTATTGTCAAGTAACTATCTGTCTCGGTAAGCAAGTTATAGTCTTATCTTCCAAGAATACATATTCCTGAAGAAAGTATTTAGGTTGTTTTGCTTAGCCTCAGAATTATTTATTTCAAGAACAAGAAAATTTGTTGGTCCTCCAGATTTCTTAACATAGGAACAAAAAAATTAGTTCTAATTCTCAATTCTGTCTTTATAACTCTTAGTCTTTTGTAGAAACAATTCCATTATACAAAGGCTGGGTGCAGTGGCTCACACCTGTAATCCCAGAACTTGAGAGGCCAACACGAGTGGATTGCCTGAGCTCATAGGTTCAAGACCAACCTGAGCCAAAGTGAGACCCCCATCTCTAAAAAACAAAAAAATGAAAGAAAGAAATTGCTGGCTTTGTGGCAGGTACCTGTAATCCCAGCTGCTCAGGAGGCTGAGGCAAGAGGATCACCCGAACCCAAGCATTTGAGGTTGCTGTGAGCTAAGATGCCATAGCACTCTACTAAGGGAGATCAAGTGAACCTCTGCCTCAAAAACAAAAAATTCCATTATACAGATTAAAAAATAGTAAAAATAATTTCATATCCAGCTTACTAAACAATTCAAAATACGCCACACATAAACATTAATTATCTGAGACATTGTTTCTAATTTCCAGTGCAATGTTATATCCATTAATTTTACACAGAAGAAATAGGTCTATTCTAATTTTAATTTAACGTTTAATCTAGTTGTGACTAAAATACAGGTGGCAATAATAAGACTTAGGCTAGAAAACAAACATCCACTTGATCATCTAGAGGCTAAGGCTGTAACTTTTTATCCTAGATATTTATTACATAGAACTTAAGCCATTATTGTAAAAGATTTCAGAAAATTCTTCCCAAGTTTTAAAATCTCTAAGAAAGAAAAAAGTTATCAAAGTGTGCGAAGTTATACACATGTACGCACAGTTGAAGGAATACCATAACAGTGAAGATATTGGTGCATACTCTAATCTAGAAAGTGGAATCTGTCTATGATATACCCCAATATTGCAGAGTTACCCTTAGTCTTTAGATCACCTAAGTGGGCATTAAAAATAGGCATCTCCTGTGGGTTAACTCAGCCCATTCAAGCTCCTAATTTTAGGGTATAAAGCATGGGCTTGAATTTTAGTGCCACCTACTCCTTGGTTTGATATTCTTATATAAGATAAAGTCTGCATAATATGCTGTCATGGGTAATTTGACAAGAATACATTATGAGAAATGCATTGTTGGGCAACCTCATCATTATGTGAACATCATACAGAGGACTTAAACAAACCTAGATGGTACAGATGCATCTTTGCTTGTGGTGGCTCTACCTCAGCCTTCTGAGGCTACTTATTGCAAAGAATATTTGTCCAAAGAAAAGGTATAAATGTTCAGAGTTCCTTTGCTATTTGGGGTATTTGGACTTCTATTCACGTATATGGTCAATAGCAGTCGAGAGCTCTTATTTATGCATTTAAGTAGGCTTGCTAGTATACCATAAGACACACAATTTTGGGTCCTAGAGGCTATAAACTATAATTATTCTATCTATTTTTCATTCACTAGTCCCATCCAAGGTCTATTACAAAACCATGTGAAAGTAAACATTTGTGAGTATAACTATTAAAAGAAAAAAGTTAATGCACATTTGCTAGGCTATTTGGCATCTAAAAATCATAGAAAAATTCCAACACACTGGAAATTGGTCATTTTCCTTTTATGAAGAAATCTAAATTTACTATTCTAAATATATGTATATATATTACTTAATTACTCACTATCTTAATTTCTCTTTATTACATCTGTAAGTGAATTATAGAAGAATTCATATTTAATGCTCCAGTATTGCTTATTATCATTTCATAGGTAACCTCCCAAGATATTATCATCACCCATCCATTCAGTATCCAAAATATTTAAGTGGCATTTAATCCAGCAACTAAAATCATCACATCCTTAAAATTATAATCTCCTGGAGAGCAAAGAATATGCATCTCCTGATTTCCAGAAGAGTAAAATAGTAGCTTTATGTAAAATTGATTCTGTGGCTACAGAGAATGTAGATTCAATTTGGAGACAAGGTTTCAATATCCGATGACAAAGTGTTCAGATGTATAATTTATTCAGCTTCCTTTTTTATCTGCAACAATTGGATTGCCCATCAACTAGTGACAAACATTATTCCTACCTTTCAATTTAACTGTGAAGTGAATAGCAGCTCAGATTATGAGTCTGACCTAAATAAATTGATGCTTGGCTCTTTTGATAGGAGAAATACTGTGCTAAGATTTCAACAGGAGGTCCTTTCCCACAAGTATGCAGTTTGTCATTTCAATGGTTATTTGATTTTAGAGACTAGTATAAGGAAAGCTCTGGAATCTAACTTAAGACATTTAACAGAGAAGCTCAGGATAATAGTAAAAGCAGCAGAAATTTTCAAAGATTTTTTATTTAAAACTGCTGTCAACTTTTTATTTGAACTGGAAAATACTTACATTCTTCTCCATAATTTGTAGAAATAAATTGAGGATGATTAACATAGATACTTTTTTAGCTGAAAAAAAGTGTACTTTCACTCCAGAGTCAAAACACATACGTTTGTATGTTGACTTATGAAGAGAACTACAAAATGAAAGCAAAACATTTCATTTTACTTATCCTATTAATATAGAAAGAATCTTGGACAAAAAGCTTAAGTGACATATTAGGACAGAAAGACTCTGAACGGAAAAAGCAAGGCAGACTGGCTGATGACCTCAGGACTTAACCCAAATAATGTTCCTGGGCTTACTTGCCTCCTCTATATCCCAGGTCATGTGACAGAGAAGCAGACAGACTGAAAAATAGCCAACTAGCACAGACTCCTCACCCCCCAAACAGCCTTGGGAAAAGTCCAGTCTCTCTAGATAAAGGATCAGGGAAAGGGTGGGCACGCAGACTATTCCCCTTCTGTTCTTTCTGTTCTTGAGACAGCACCATGAAAAATGTTGTGTTCGTCTTCCATTCCAATAGTCACTGAATTAACAACAGATTTCCTCCTTTTTCCCCAACACTCCTGTTTCAGTTACCAGGATTTATCCTTTGCCACAGAGCCTGTCATAGACCTCTGACTTCCCATCCTCCTGATTTACCAAGGCTGGTACCTCTTGCACACACAGCCTGCAGAAGGAATGATCACTTTCACTCCCTCCAGTAGCAAGGAGGCGCCCCTCCCGCTAAGCTGTGAGCAGAACGCTGACTTTGGCAACCCCGCACCAAAGCCAGTGTAGAGGACCCTGGAGTGGAGTCCTGTCCTCTAGGTGACACAGCGGACAGTCCTGTCCTCTAGGTGACATAAATGTACTGCAGAGCTTTGATATATACAGTTGACAATCTGAACACAGCCTGCTCAAATAAACCAGGACTTCTGACCCTAATTAGTTCACTACCTGCTCAAATAGAAGGTTTAAATAGGATTAGTCTTTTAACACAATACTCAAAATGTCCAAAATGGAGTTCAACAATATCCATCACCTGAAAAACCAAGACGGTCTCAACTTGTGTAACTCTCAAATTACAGTCAGCAGATCCCAACACTGAGATCACATGATTCCTGGAATTTTTAACAAGGCTTTTACAGCAGTTATCATGAAATGCTCCCACAAGAAGCTTTGAACATTCTCCAAAGTCAAATGAAAAATCAGAAAGTTACAGCAAAGGCACAGAAAATGTAAAGAAAAAAAATCAAATGGAAGTTTTAGAACTGAACACACAGTAACAGCAACAAGAACCTCACTGGGTGAACTCAATGGCAAAATGACGATGATGGAACAAAGAAAAGTGAATATAAAGACAGGAAAACACAAACAATTCTACCTGAAGAACGGAGAGAAAATAAATTTTAAATAACGTAAGTGATACTTTTTTAGCTGGAAAAAAGTAAGTGATAAAATGTGAAATAAATAACATGCTACAGGTATCACATATGCATTAAATTGGCAAAATGTAAGAAGCTTAACCAAGTGATAAAATGTGAAATAAATAACATGCTATAAGTATCACATATGCACTAAATTGGCAAAATATAAGAAGCTTAACCAAGCACTGGCAAGGGTACAGGGGAACGATTTCTTATACCAGGCTGGTAGAAAGGGAACAAATACAAAAATCTAAAAGCACTTGGCAATACTTGAAGGTGATAACATGGACTTAATCACAACGTCTAGCACTTTCTAAGATTCTATCCTGCAGAAATTCTATCAAATGTACCCAGAGAAGTGTATTAAGTTGTTCACTGGAAGATTGTTTCCAAAAGTGAAAAAATTGACTCATTGTTTATTTATTGAATAAGTGGATATATTTGAGCATTCAAACATTATATACTTAATTTAAAATAAATAAGTTATAATTCTATATAATTCCAACATTTAAAAATATTGAAATTTAATTTAAGGGTGAATGAAAAATTCTGGAGAAGACAGACATACTCAAATTCTCAGAATTTTACTAATAATCAGGGAAATACAAATCAAAACTGCAATGAGGTATTATCACACACCTGTTAGAATGGCCATTATTAAAAAGACGAAAGGTAACGAGGGTTAGTGAGAATGCAGATAAAAGAGAATCTTTGTATTCTACTGCTGTGGCCATTATGGAAAATAGTGTGGAGTTGCCTCAAAAAATAGAAATACCATATGATCCACTCATCCCACTTCTGGGTAAATATCCAAAGAAAATGAAATGTTCTCAAAGAGATGTCTGCACTCCTATGTTTGTTACAGTGTTATTTATAATAGCCTTTAAATGCAAAAAAGAAAAGGAAGAAAATTCTGCCATTCACAAGATGGATGAACTTGAATGACATTATACTAATTGAAATACACCAGATACTGAAAGAAAAATAGTGTATGATCTCACTTATATCTGAATTTTAAAAAGTTGAATCATAGAAATAGAAAGTAGACTATCTTCACATTAATCTGAAAAAAAAAAGTATAAGCTAATATAAGAAAAAAAAAAAACGGAAGCAGAGAGTAGAATGATGGTTGACAGGGGTATGAATATTGGGAGAAATGGGGTAATGCTGATCAAAGGGCAGAAAGGTTCCGTTATGCAAGATGAATAAATTCTGAAGCTCTAATATCCATAAGTAATAAATAACAATGATGCATTATATTCTTGAGGTTAGCTAAAGGAGTACAACTTAAGTATTCTCCCCACACATACACATGCACACATACAATAATTGAGATAAGGAATATGTTAATTAGCTCAATTGTGGTAATCATTTCACAGTGTGTACATATATCAAAACATCACATCGTAGGGCACCCACCCCATATACTGGAGGCGGCGGGTTCAAACCCAGCCCCGGCCAAAAACTGCAAAAACAAAGTTTGGGGTGGTGCCTGTGGCTCATCGAGTAGGGCGCCGGCCCCAGGTACCAAAGGTGGCGGGTTCAAACCCAACCTTGGCCAAACTACAAAAACAGAAAAATAGCTGGGCATTGTGGCGGGCACCTGTAGTCCCAGCTACTCGGAGGCAGAGGCAAGAAAAAATCACCTAAGCCCAGGAGTTGGAGGTTGCTGTGAGATGTGTGACGTCACAGCACTCCACCAAGGGTGATAAAGTGAGACTCTGTCTCTACAAAAAAAAAAAAAAAAATCACATCGTATGTAGTAAAGATACAAGATTTTTATTTGTCATAGACATTAATAAAGCTGGGAAAAGAACAATTTCAGACTATTACAAGTTTCTTTCTATTTACTATTAATGCAAAATGTTTTCAAATGATACTATATATTCATTATGAATGCATAAAGATATGGTGGGGTTTCAAAATAAATACTTTGGGGTTCATCTTACTCTTATCATCCTAGTACTTTGGGGAGGCTAAGGTGGGAGGACCACAGGAGGCCAGGGAGTTCAAGTTCAAGACCAGCTGAGCAAATAGTTAGAACCCACTTCTACCAAAAATATAGAAAAATTACCTGGGCCGGGGGTGTGCACGTTTAGTTCCAGCTGTTCAGGAGCGTAGGAGTCTGAAGTTGCAATGAGCTACTGTACTCTGGCCTGGGCAAAAAAGCAAGACCCTGTCTTAAAAAAAATCATACATATACACATACACCCACACATTTACACAAACACTGATTATTAGTTGTTACTGTCTGATTAGCAATTACTTATTGGGTGTAATGAAGCTAAACAAGCACTTCGAGAAGTATGGTTTATTTTTTATTTAAAAATCTTTGTAGGAAATGCAGCATAATGTTAACTT
The DNA here is from genome assembly GCA_963573935.1 of Arctocebus calabarensis. Lineage (NCBI taxonomy): Eukaryota > Metazoa > Chordata > Mammalia > Primates > Lorisidae > Arctocebus > Arctocebus calabarensis. Next base: position 15,282 of record CAUYON010072647.1, on the reverse strand, counting down.
CTGTTTAACTTAGTATTCCATGAATATTTTTCATAATACTCCTTTACTTTCTATACATTTTTGGTAACAGAGAGTTTAATACACAGGATTTGAAATAGTTTATTTTTCTCAGAATACAGCTGGCCTTAGAGGTTCTGCTCCAGCACCACGAATAAAATCTGGGCCATGCAATAACAGGCTTCTGTGTTCCTCAGCCTCATTTTCATCCTCCGCTACCATCAACTTCTTGTTCCTCTACCATCAAGATGTCTTGAGTTTTATTAGAAATAAACTTATTTAATTTAGCTCTTTCACTCCCCAGTAATAGCCATTATATGTTATTTCCAGAAAGAAGAAAACCTCAGCTAAAGTGAAACCGATGTCTAGAAAGAAAGTAGATTCACTTAGTTTCTCTTTCTACTTAGAGTATTTTTATTTTAATTTATAAATAAATATTGTGTTGAAACATGGTAAAATAGAAATGTAGTTATCTTTAGGAGAAGCTGATGGTCAGTATAAATAAAACAGACTAATAGAATAACTTTTCAGAAATATTTTAGGATATAATGATATAAATTTATACTAACAAAATAAGACATTATTTATTGATTTTATTACAGCTACGAATAATGCAAAATAATTTATAATGTAAAGTCCGCCTGCGTGAGACTGAATATTCAAACAGACAGCGGCCAGATCATATATTAAAATAGAACCCTAACTCAAAATCTGCAGCAACCATCTAGGATGCCAAAGCACAGCCTCTCTAGCAATAGGCCACAGTCAGTCAGGAATTAATACCTCTCTACCCAGCTACCAACTGCAGAAAGCCAAGGATGGTGCCCTGATCACATAGGATGCCCTGCTTCTATTTAGCCCACCTCTGGCATTGCCAAGCCAACAATTCAATCCAGACATACCTAAAATCTTCACTTTTTTTTTCTTCACTTTATCCAACTACAAAACATTTATACTCTTCTGTATACCTTAGAGTCTGTCAAATGCAAATGGTATCTGGCTCCCTTGGTATAAAGACCTCTGGATGAAGAGGATTTTGCTTGCTCATATTTGAGTTGATCTTGGTTTATTTCCACACACGTATTATCACATTTACTCCTCTCAACAATCTTATAAAGGAAGACATTATTATCTCCCTTTGGGAAACATGAGACAAAGTCAAATATATACAACTTTTCAAAGGTAAAACAAACAAAAAAAAATTATACAGCTATGATTTGAACTTAAAAAATCATTCCAGAATCCATATACTTAATATAATGAAAGATTGTATTACTCTATCTTCCATGAAATTAGCTGTGTCAGTCAGGAGAGGAAAAGCTGTTACAGTGATATGCACACTGTAAAATCTCAGTATTTTCACATAACAAAGGCTTATTCTTTGCTTATGCTCCATCAACCTTGTCTGTTGTATAGGAGCTCTGCTCCACTTTTTAAAATTATTATTATGGATTAATGTGAGGGCACACATGATTAGGTTACATTACTTGCATTATTAAAGTAAAGTCCAGGATCTGAGTTGTAACTGAGTCCTTTGCCCAGGAAGTGTGCTACATACCCCTGTTATCCTTTTTTAATCTGAAATGAGATTGATCGTGTAGTCACTATAGAAGGCAGAGGAAAAGAAAAAGTGAGGCCTTTGCACCTGGTTCTTAGCCTTCCACCTGATATTACACGTCCGCTCACATAGTCATTGGCCAAAACGTGGGATATATTCACCTACTTTTAAGGTGCAAGATGTACTATCTTTCCAAGTACTTGGGAAAAGGAGTGATTTAGCTACTGAGAAAATGACACAAAAAGACTTGCTTAAATTTCTTATCCATCTTGTAAGTGAAAAGTCTTTTTAAAGTAAAATTATTTTTATGGTAAAAACCCAAATGTTCTCCCTTTTCTCTAATTTTCTGTCTGTTTTAGCATCAACGACGTGAAAGGATTTTCAGTAAATTAGATTTCAGTAGTTTAAAGAGAAAGTCTCACTCTTTAAATACTAATGACCCCATAAATATTGTACATAGTATACTCAATTATATACCACATACACATAGATATACTCATATACATAAATATACATCAACAGGATACAGATTTACTTGATGCTTATTGATTGTTCTGGACTGAACATTTCATTTTTCTAAAATTTGTGTGTTGAAGCCTAATCTCTAATATGATGGGCCTTTGGGGGAAGATTGGCTCATGAGTGTGGAGCCATTGTGGGGGAGATTAGTGCCCTCATAGGGAGTCCCTGGAGAGCTTTCCCATTTTCTTTCCACAAAATGAGGGTCCAGCAAAAAGATGGCATCTGCTAATCAAAAAAGTGGGCTCTCACCTGACACCAAATCTGCTTGATCCTCAATTTCTTGAACTTCCAGCCTCCAGAACTGTGATAAATAAATATTTTTTTTGTTTATAAGGTACTAAGTCCATGATAAACCTCACAACAGGCAGAGTTTATATACATCCAAACTTACTGGTCTCTAACTCAGCAGCCTCTCATGAATCAGTATTATTACTAGAGATGGAAGTGGAATTCTCTTCTGAAGGTTATAGTTTATGTCAAATGATTTTGCTCAAAATTTTATTTTATTACTTTTTTTTTTTTTTTTTTGAGATAGAGTCTCACTTTGTTGTCCAGGCTTGAATGAAGTGGCATCAGCCTAGCTCACAGCAACTTCAAACTCCTGAGCTTAAGTGATCCTGTTGCCTCAGCCTCCTGAGTAGATGGGACTAGACACGGCCATCACACTCAGCTGTTTTCTGCTTTCAGTAGAGATGGGGTCTCACTCTCACTCAGGCTGGTCTCAAACTCCTAAACTCAAGTGATCCTCCTGCCTTGGCCTCCCAGAGTGTTAGGATTATAGGAGTGAGCCAACACACCCAACCATTATTTTATTACTTTTTCTAATAAATAATGTATTTTACTGAAGAAGAATAAAATGTTGGTAAGCATAAAAAAAGAAAGAAATATTACACAGCATGGTTATAGACATGGAAACAATTACTAATAATATTGCCTGATTGCTGTGTAACCTTTAGACTTTTCTTCTTTACGTCAGCACAAGGCCTATCACAGACTGATTTTGAATATACTTTGATGAAATGAACAAATAAATATTCACATTTAAATGTATGTATTTTAATAATTTGGGCAGGTGTCGTGTTTTAAACATTATTCCTCTACAAAATAAATCCAATTTTAAAGTGTGTTACCAAAACCAATAAGCAAAATGTAATTCTTTAGGGCCAATTAATTAATATGATGTCATATTACATCATCAATTTGAATATATGCAATGATTATTCACATGTCAAATCCTTTAAAAAGTCCTATATTTATAATCTTGTTTAACTCAGGATTTCCCAATCTCCTTTGACTACAGAATATTTTTCTGCAAATCAGTTTAACACTAGAAATACTAATCATCTCCTCTCTTCTCTGACACTCCCATCATAAAATCTTAACTTGCCCATGACCCTGAAATAGTAGACATTTGCCCTCTTTGACCTCTTGTTCTCTTACTAGATCAACCAAAAACTTCTGATCTAAGATGGACAGATCAGAAACTGTCCAAAAATATTAGAATTTAGATCTAGTCACTCATCTGGAAAACTTGGGAAATCAAGTGTAAAAACTTGGAAACTGATGCCAGTATTTAAGGATAAGATACAAGTAGATGACCTGAAAACTTTACAACAGGGAGAGAGAAAAAGAGAAAGAGAGAGAGACTGACTATTATCTGACAACATTATAATTCTCCTGAACTTATTCATAATTGAATTCCAAAAATCCCTTACATGGTTAAAGTAAACATAGTCTTTGAGTTTATTTTTATCAGTACACACAATTACTGTCATCATTCTAAATGAGTGCCTGACATTACATCTGTTAAGTTCTAAAAGCTTTTTCAAGTTTCTTAACCCTCAGGTATTTTCTATTATACTTCCTCATTTTAGATCCGTTCAGGTCAAAACAGACCTGAACCATCAGGCTACTTGTCACTTATGCCCTGAGTCTCTATAATCAGGATGGGGCAGGTAGCAGCTTCACAGACCTGCCTACCTGAATGGTCCAAGCCTTAAGCACTCGTTACAGGAAAATAGGGAGTTTCACCTCTGCTTATGGATGTACCTGTAACTGTATTATCTGCAACCCTCAAGCTTAATGCTGATATGCTAAAGAGTTTAGAAAATCCCCTATCTCTTGAAAAAGCCAGTTTTTCAAACATATTTTACTGCTGTTAATTTAAACAAATAAAATATCACATTTGACAGTCAAAGTTGTAAAATGCCTCCTCGGTTTTAGAGAATAATCCTTGAAACACAGAAAGCCATTTTTTCAAAGGAGCCAGAAATGAGGAGAGTGATGTCTCTAGAACAACAATGCTTACAGAATATGGCAATATATATGAAATATTTTTTAACTATTTTTTCCATTATAGGTAATTTATTATAGCTTTGAGGCAATATAGCTAGATGAAAGCACAAAGAATGGTGCACCTCTCACCACTTAGGAAAATTGATTCAAGATGGATAAAAGATTTAAAGCTGAAGCATGAAACAAGAAAAATCCTCGAGGAAAGTGTGGGGGAAACACTTGAAGATAGCAGCCTGGGGAAAGATTTTATGAACGAAACTTCCATGGCAATTGCAACAAAAACAAAAATTAACAAATGGGACTTAATTAAACTGAAAAGCTTCTGTTCAGATAAGGAAACAACAACCAAAGCAAACAGACAACCTTCAGCATGGGAAAAGATATTTGCATGCTTTGAATCTGACAAAGGGTTGATAACTAGGATCTATAGGGAACTCAAATTAATCAACAAAAAAAGAGCCAACGATACCATTTATCACTGGGCAAGACTCATAAATAGAATCTTTTCTAAGGAAGACAGATGAATGGCTAACAAACATTTGAAAAATGCTCATCATCCCTAATTATCAGAGAAATGCAAATCAAAACCACCCTGAGATATCATCTAACCCCAGTGAGAATGGTCCATATCACGAAGTCCCAAAGCTGCAGGTGCTGGCACTGATATGGAGAGAAGGGAGTACTTTTACCTTGTTGGTGGGACTGCAAACTAATACAACCTTTTTGGAAGGAAGTATGGAGAATCCACAAAGAACACAAATTAGACCTCTTATTTGATCCTACAACCCCATTACTGGGCATCTATCCAGAAGGAAAAAAAAATCCTTTTATCGTAAGGACACTTGCACTAGACTATCTCAGCTCAATTTAAAATTGCCAAAATGTGGAAACAGCCTAAATGCCCACCAACCCAGGAATGGATTAACAAGCCGTGGCATATGTATACCATGGAATACTATTTAGCCACTAAAAAAAAGATAGAGACTTTACATCTTTTGCATTAACCTGGATGGAGGTTGAACACATTCTTCTTAGTAAAGTAGCACAAGAACAGAGAAGCAAGAATCCAATGTACTCAATTCTAGTATGAAGGCAGCAGGTGAGCCAATACAGGGGGTGACAGGGTAGGGGAAAGAGCAAGTGGAGAGAGGAGAGGAGGGAAGGGGATAGGGAGTCATGGTGTGGGGCTGGGACACAATTATAAGAGGGACTTTACCTAACAAATGTAATAAGTGCAATCCAATTCTTTGTACCCTCAATGAACCCCAAACAATAAAAATAATAATAACAAAAAGATGGAGACTTTACATCTTTTGTATTAACCTGGATGCAGGTGGAACACATTCTTCTTCGTAAAGCATCACAAGAATGAAGAAGCAAAAATCCTATGTACTCAATTCGAATATGAAGGCAGTCGATGAGCTAATACAAGGGGCGGGGGTATGTTTGAAAATGAGCAAGTGGGGGGATGGGCATGGAGGGGTCATAGTGTATGGCACACCATTTGGGAGGCAAGAAAAAATGCAACCAGTGTATTCTAATTCTTTGTACCCTCAATGAATCTCAAACAATAAAAAAAAAAACCACCAAAAACACATGAAGTAAATGAAGAGTATAAAGCATCAAGAAAAAGCAAGCAAACAACTAAAATAAAAATAAGTTTAAAATGGGACAATAACTTGTATTAAAAATAAAATAAATCTTTTCAGGGTAAACAAGTAATGTTCAAAGGGCTAGCTTATTAGTAAAAATTTTAAAATACATCAACATACTGTTTTTGTACTGATATTCAAGTGTTTTTCAAAACCAGAAAGAAAAAAATTAATGGAACTTGATATTCTTTGTAATAGAATAGAGATATAAGTCCAATTCCTTTGTCATCTTGACAGTCTTCATAGATAGAATCCAAGTAAGGTTTTTAAAGTAAGGAACATAACCCCAGGTTATGATTACTTTGTCTTCCAGTAATACATATATGCTTGCTTTGGGAAAGCAACATTTTATCTTCTACCATCAGGAAAGTGTCAAGAGACCTTCCTTAAAAAGATGCTGAGCCTCGGGTAGGCACAAGGAGGTGGTGCTTAGGAGCCTTCACCACTACCACATTTTGTCTCTTTTTGGTCTTTCCTGTGCTGATCCCAGAGTGTACTTTCAGGATTTTGTAACCTGTTTTTGTGTCTGCATGAACTAGCAACTCCTCCAGATAATGTTAAATTTAAAATAGATTTAACCTTGCACATCCCATTATGCCACAACTTTCCCTTAACTTAGCCAGGGCTCTTTTCTATTTAGCTCTTTACAAACACCAGGCCAAGTGAATTCCTGCACCTATAGGAATAATAAATTATTGTATGTCTTGTTTGCCTGAGTCTGCAGAAAGCATTGCACTGAAGTGTGATGCAAGTTAAAGAACCACTAGGCTGGATGGAGATATGGCTTTATGACTGATGGACTGTGCAGCTTCAAACAATTTATTTTAGCCAATTCATTTTTCATATATTCATTCATTCATTTATGCATTTGATCTTATTTTTTGAGGCAAGACCAAAAATTTCACAAGCTTCTTTCCCAGACAAACTTTTAAGCCAGATGAAGGTCTCAAACATCATAGGTTAGCAGAGATGGTAGACTTCAGATCCTGAAATTTGGTGCTGAAAGCATATTCATCATTAAATTTCTGACATATTTACTGAATTAACTAAAAGCTTTCCCATCCTTCTGCACACCTTATAACTTCTTTATAACTGAAACATCCTTAACATTTTAGTGATAATTCATATTATCAGTTTCAGTCTCAGGATGACATTCTGTAGGATGATATATAAATAGTTACTGCTTCTATTTTAAAATATCTGATACAATGTCTAGCTCATACACTAGAGTCAAGGCTCAAAGAAAGAATACTCTTGCCAGATTAAAATGTAAGTACATTTTAAAACCTAGGTCTGAAAATTTCAGTGGGTATATATATTTTAAAGATTCTGAAACTACAAGTCCAAAATAATTAAATGATTCTCAGTTCAAATCATGAAATTGCCAAGCGACACATGTTAAGAAATATTCAATTTGGCTCAGTGCCTGTGGCTCAACGAGCTAAGGCACCAGCCACATACACCTGAGCTGGAGGGTTCGAATCCAGCCCCAGGCCTGCCAAACAACAATGATGGCTGCAACCAAAAAATGGCTGGGTGTTATGGCAGGCGCCTGTAGTCCCAGCTACTTGGGAGACAGAGGCAGGAGACTCGCTTGAGCCCAGGAATTGGAGGTTGCTGTGAGCTGTGATGCCACGACACTCTACCCAGGGTGACAGCTTGAGGCTCTGTCTCAAAAAAAAAAAAAAAAAAAAAGAAAGAAATATTCAATTTATAAATTTCCTGGGGCGGTGCCTATGGCGCAGCGAGTAGGGTGCTGGCCCCATATACCAAAGGTGGTGGGTTCAAACCTGGCCTTGGCTGAACTGCAAAACAGAAAAATAGCCGGGCGTTGTGGCGGGCGCCTGTAGTCCCAGCTACTTGGGAGGCAGAGGCAAGAGACTCGCTTGAGCCCAGGAATTGGAGGTTGCTGTGAGCTGTGATGCCACAGTGCTCTATCCAGGGTGACAGCTTGAGGCTCTGTCTCAAAAAAAAAAAATAAATAAAAAAAAATAAATTTCCTGACTTTGGTTCTGGAGATCAAGTAGTTGAAGGAGACTAAAGGTCAAGAAGTTTCACTAATCATGATCTGGGGTATTTTCCAAAAATTCCAAATGCTATAAGAATGATAGAATGGGTTCAGTAATGGTAACTCTGATAGATCTGTGCCCATGGTATAAGGCCAACACTAATTTGGGGGAATATTTCAGAAGTTAGTTGTAAGAGATTAGAAATCTAACATGAAGTTAATTTAAGGGCCTCTAAATTCCCTTATGAAATCTAAAATCCAAGTTTGGTTTATTATTACAGTTTTTGACTCAGAATATAAATTATATTACCCATTAACATTTATCCTATGAGTAGAGCCTAAATGTGAGTATGAAATAATACAAATGCAATATTAAAGTAAAGCTCAGTCTTTCAAATGCAAGTTTAATTAAGAGAATAAATCAGGCAAATGGATTAGATTTTACCTCAGTGACTAACTTTGAATATGGCTTTATGTTTTAGCATAGCTATAGAGATGCCTAAAGTATTAATGGGCTGTTGATTTATTTTTAAGTAGAATTTAACTTTGCATATTAAAATGTTTTAAATACATTCAGAGTTCAGATTTGTTTAAGATGTATGATTATACCTTATTATATTTTTCATGCTTTTGAACACAGATCGAGACACCATTTAGTTGGTATAAATTATTGTTCTTATCTACTCTACCTTTTTAAATTTTTTGTAATCTCATAATTAGACTTAGTTGTCCATAGCAATAAAATGTCAAGGGAAATTGATTGCAACTTAATTTGAAGACCAATACTCAGAAATATATTTCGTTAAATGATGTAAGAAATAATATAAATATATAATATTATAACAATTAAACCATGGCCTTTCAATCCAGGCACAATAGGATTTACATTCGGGTCCAAACTTCGATTCCTTCATCTATAATACATGTTATCTGTATGCCCTAGAGGAACTCCTGTAAGGAACAATTGAAAAAAAAAATCTAAGGTGCTAAAAATATTTCCAGTTACGTAACACAGAATGCACATCAATATTAAATATTATCATCACCATCATCAAATTTTTGCTAAGAGAACATTCAGAATGTTCTTGTGCCTCATAGTCATTCAATGATGATGCTTGATTGAGACAGAGTCTCACTCTGTCATCCAGGCTGAGTGCAGTAGCATGATCATAGTCCACTTCAACTTCAAACTTCTGTGCTCAAGACATCTTCCCGCCTCAGCTTTCTAGTAGCTTGGACTATAGGTGTACCCAGCTAAATCTGTAATTTTTTTTGTAGGGACAGGGTCTTACATTGTTGCTCAACTGTTCTCAAACTCCTGGGCTCAAGTGACCCTACCTTGGGCTCCCCAAATACTGAGGTTATAGTCATGAGTCAATACACCTGTCCCCCCTCATTTTTTGCATCATACATCAAACCTCCATGTTATCTAAATTTCTGCAATCTTATCCATTTATTAATATGTTATCCCACTTTTCTGACTCAGTCTTCCAGTAAAATTTATTTTACGGTAATTTTGGTACCTTAATACATCATCTGCCTACAAACCATACTGTGTCAGCAAATAATTTCTATATGTTCTTTAGTGGGTTCAATGATGGCCTCCCAAATATGCCCAATCCCTAATCTTCAGAGTTTGTGAATGTGACTTTATTTGGAAGTAGAATCTTTGTAGAGGTTATTAAGTTAACCTCTACATAGAAAAGTTATCTTGGATCATCTGGGTTGGCCCAAAATTCATTGACAATTATCCCTAGAGCAGTGAGGCAGAGGAAAATTTGACAGAAGAGAAGGAGGCAAGGTGGTCACAGAGGCAGAGATTAAAGTGATACTACTACACTCCAGGCACGCCTGACACCCTGCAAACTAGAAGAGGCAAGGAAGGATTTCCCTCTAAAATAGCCATGGAGAGCACAGCCCTGCCAACACCTTAATTATGAACTTCTGTTCTCCAAAAGTGTGAGAGCACCAATTTCTGTCATATTAATCTCCCCAATTGGTGGTAATTTGTTACAGTAGCCACAAGAAACTGATAAAGTCTTCACATCTTTTTGTCTTAGGTAGACCCTGCTTTTGGTCATGAATTAGTAGAATGTATTGATAACTTGATAAAATTTGAACAGAAGGAGGAAGTTATCATAAAATAAGGAAGGATACTATGGTTATAGACATATTAGTAAGTAATAAATGTAGGAAGCTTCTGGGGAAATAGAAAAGAATATGTTTCATATCTTGTAAGTTAGGCAAAGAATATTAAGAGACAAAATGGGTAACTAGATAAGGGAAAAATTGCCCTGGTATTTCACAGATTGGGGAAAAAGTACAGCAAAATAGAGAGTGAATAGAAGGCAAATATTATAATATTAAGAAATCATACAAGATAATTTATAGTTGTTTCCTGAGGAATTAAGGGCCTAGTCTGGTTAGTGGCAATGAAAATAGCATGATTCATTGCAGGGACTTGGCAATTTTCTGACTTCCAACCATATTGACGTGCTTTGTCTATTTCATATTTCCTTTGCACACTTTCTTACACAGTATTTCTCTTCCCAGCCTTACTGTTTGCATGTTGACTTTTTCAGCTTCTTCTTCTGGATCACTTTACACTCAAAATGGCCATCACTGTGGCCTCCAGCTCCTAAATAACATGGACCTAATGTTGAAGGCCCAGATTCAATAACACTGATGTTGTTACCTGAACCATGAGAAAGAAGGATTGAAGATTATTGGTTGAGGAGCCTAAGGAAGAATTAAGGGGTCAAAATCAGTTGTGTCCAATCCTCCCTCCAAATGTCAGTAGGTAAGTCTCAGTGTGCTTTAGTTTCTATGCCTACTTTGGTTTTATCTGGTGAACTTGAATTTGGTGATGAGTGTTTAGATACTACACCATAACCACCGTACTGTGCTGTTGAACACTGTAATTTATTCCTTCTATCTGATTATATTTTCTCCCCTTAACCAATTTCTCTTTAGTCAACTTCCCCTTTCCAGCCACTGATAACCACCATTTTACTCTCTATTGCATGGAATCCAGGTTTTTAGCCCTCATGTTTGTTGAGATATGTGTTATTTATCTTCCTGTCCCTGGCTTATTCCATTTAATATAATGTTCTCCACACTTATTATCCATGTTGCTTAAAATGACGTATTTCATTCTTTTGTGGATGAATAATATTCCAGTGTATATATAAACCACATTGTCTTTATCCATTCATCTATTGATGGACACCTAGTTTGATTTAAATCTTGGCTATCACAAACAGTACCATAATAAACATGGGAATCCAGATATCTTTTCAACATACTGACTTCCATTCTTTTGTGTTTAGACCCAACGATGTGATTTCTATATAGTATAATTCTATTTTTAGTTCTTTTGAGGAAACTTTATACTGTTTTCCATAATGGCTACACTAATTTACATTCTCACTAACAATATACAAAAGTGAACCTTTCTCTACATTCTCACCAGCAATTGTCTCTTTGACAATAATCATTTTAACTGGGCTGAGATGTTATCTCATTGTGATTTGATGTGCATTTCCCTGATGATTAGAGTTATTGAATATTTTTTATACTGTGCCTGTTGGTCATTGTATGTATTCTTCTGAGAAATAGCGATGCAGATAATTTGTTCATTTTAAAACCAGATTTTTTTTTCTTTTTTTGCAGTTGACTTGTTGAGTTGCTTATTTAGTGTGGTTATTGATTTCTGGTCAGATGGATAGTTTGAAAATATATTTCCCTGTTTTGCACATTGGTTCTTCATATTGTTGATTTTTTTCCTTTTCTGTGAAGGAGCCTTTTAGCTTAATAGAATCCCATTTATGTAGTTTTGATTTTGTTGCCTGTGCTTTCGGGATTTAACATAAAAAATAGTTATACAAACCAATGTCCTAAAGTATTTTCTCAATGTTTTCTTCTAGTAATTTCATAGTTGCAAGTATCATATTAAAGTATTAAATGCATTTTGAGTTGAGTTTGTATATTTTGAGAGGTCAGGATCTAGTTTCATTCTTCTGCATCATGTGGATATTCAGTTTTCCTAATACCATTTATTGAAGAGACTGTCCTTTCCCCAGTGTGTTTTAGGCACATTTGTAAAAAAATGAATGGGCTTTTATACCATCCATTTATTTCTGGGTTATCTATTCTCTTCCATGAGTCTGTTTGTCTGTTTTAATGCCAATACCATGCTGTTTTGGTTACAATAACTTTGCAGTACATTTTGAACTCGGGTAGTGTGATGCCTATATCTTTGTTCTTTTTGTTCATGATTTATTTGGCTATTCAGAGTTTTTTATAATTCCATACAAATATTATGGTTGTTATTTCTATTTCTGCAGAGAATGTCACTGATATTTTGACAGGAATTTCACTGAATCTATAGGTCACTTCAGGCAGTACAGACCTTTTAACAATATTAATTCTTCCAGTCAATGAATATGAAATGTCTTTTGATTTATTTGTGTTATCTTTAATTTCTCCCATCAATGTTTTATATCTTTCACTGTAGAGATCTTTCACCCTTTTTGTTAGATTTATCCTTAGGTATTTTATTCATTTTTCATGTAGCTATTTTCAAAGGGGATTGCTTTATTAATTCATTTTTCGGATTGTTCGCTGTTGATGTACACAAAAGCTACTGATTCTTATATTTTGATTTTACATTTTGCAACTTTATGAAATTTGTTTATCAATTATAACAGTGCTTTTTGGTAGAGTAGTTAAGTTTTTCTAAATATAAGGTCATATGATTTGCAAACAAGGAGTGTTTTACTTCTTTCCAAATCTGAACAATGCATATAAAAATTTTTTACTCAGTTTTTATCAAATTGTTAATATGAAGTAGAGAGTAAATTTATGTGTAAAAGATTAACTACTAGGAACAACAAAGAAAAACAAGTTATCCCTCTAATGTAGCTAAGCCTTACAAAAGCATATAGATGAGGGTTTAACACAAAAAGGAAGAATTAAAAACTAATTTAAAAAGATAGAGCATTGCTGCTTTTCAGTGCAGGAAGAAACTATATGAAAGAAAAATGCAGTGAAAATTAAATAGCTCAGACACTCACTGAGCAATTTATTTTTTATGTGGAGAAAGGAATTTTTTTAAGTGAGACGATGTATCAGAAAGCACTTCCTCTTAACTGGGTTCCCATTGTGTTTAATATCTACTCATATTAATAAATAAAGCAAGTTTAAAATGTAACAACCATTGTTAGTGGTAGGTAACAAAAAAAAGAAGAAGTTTTTTTAATTAGAAAAAATATAATAACAATAAAATGGTCATAAAATTAGGACTAAAAATGCTTACAAATGTATACATTTGCATGAGAAGAGGTATTTTAAGAGAAAAAATGCAATGATAAAAAGTATATGAAAAGGTTATTTTTTAATATCATTTTCCTAAATTCAATAAAATTTGTGGATAAATAGGATAATGCTTCTAATACAAAGTTTCTCTTGGCATTTTGGAAATGATAATCCTTTGATGTTAACCACTGTAATGTACATTACAGGACAATTAGCAGCATGCCCAGTCTCTACTGCTGTCTAATACCATCCCTCTCTTCCAAGTTATGCCAACCACGTGTCTCCAGACAAGGCCAAATGTTCCTAAATGAGACAGGGGAAGGAAAAATTGCTTACAGTACAGAACCTTGCTTTAATACAAAATTCCAAAATTTAAAATATCAAAACAAACCAGCTACTGTACTTACAATATTGATTTGACTAAAACAAATAAACTAACAAAAACTCAGATATTGCCTATGATTTGTTAAGCTTACAGGGAGATGAAATGAACTTTTACTTTTGGTGCTGGTATTGAATTCAAACATACAATCTGAAGTTCAGTTAATTTTTTTTTTTCAGAGACAGAGTCTCACTCTATCACTCTGAGTGCCAGGGTGTCACACAGCTTGCAGCAACCTCCAACTCCTGGGCTTAGGCGATTCTCTTGCCTCAAGTCTCCCAAGTAGCTGGGACTACAGGCGCCCGCCACAATGCCTGGCCATCTATCTGCTTTGCAGTTCGGCTGAGGCAGTGTTTGAACCTGCCACCTTTGGTATATGGGGCTGGTGCCCTACTCAATGAGCCACAGGTGCTGCCCCTGAAGTTCAGCTGATTTTAATGTACGATTCATATTGACTATTGTTGAAAAACGTATGTTTCATTATAATATTTATAAACAAGAAAATATATACTAGGGAAAGGTTTACCATTATCAAAATTGGATATAAATATATATTGGAAATAACATTTCTTATATTTTAAATTTTTTGGCTGATTTTGTCAAATCTGATTGGTTTGCCATTAGTTATATACTAATGTAGCTATAATAAAAATAAGAAAGTCACCACTGTAGAATCACATTATTTGTATTATTTTCAATTCTGTTTTCTTTTCAGGGATTTATTTAATCCACTTCTTCCTTGTCAGAAGATTAGTTGTGTTTAAATCTGAATAATAAAATCCATAAACCACTTAACTTATAACAAATGCATTTTAATGCTTGCAAAATATGGAAAGCAGATGAGGACGCTGCTGTTCATGTCTGTGAATTATGGAACTTGTACTTTACTTTTTTTAAAAAATTTAATTAAATCATAATTGTGTACATTGCTGCAATCATAGGGCACAATGTGCTTCATATACAACCAGAAATATTTTGATCGTACTGTTACAGATAGCCTTCGTGGTATTTTCTTGATCACTATATAAAGACATTGATACTCTTCAGTAGCAAGGAGAACAGTCTCAGGGCAACAAAGCCATGGTTTGGAGCTACGATCTGTACAAATTGACATATTAGGTTTATCTGACTGTTCTTTTCTTCCTCGTGATGCATGGACAAAGGTACTTTCTCCTCTTTTGAAAGCCAGGCCTTCAATGGGTGCATGTACAATGGGTACATGTACAGTAGTATATTTATATAATGGAATCATTTGTGACAGTGAAGGATGAATACACTAAGCCATCATGTATCAAAATGAGTATATCTTAAAGAAGTATGGAGTGGAACAAAAAACAAATTATCTAGGGCGGCTCCTGTGGCTCAGGGAGCAGAGCGCCGGCCCCATATACCGAAGGTGGCGGGTTCAAGGCTGGCCTTGGCCGAACTGCAAAACAAAAAAATAGCCGGGCGCTGTGGCGGGCGCCTGTAGTCCCAGCTACTAGGGAGGCTGAGGCAAGAGAATCGCTTAAGCCCAAGAGCTGGAGGTTGCTGTGAGCAGTGTGACGCCACG
>CAUYON010072645.1:0-27574 GCA_963573935.1 Arctocebus calabarensis | reverse complement strand
TTCCCGGATGACCAGAAAACAGTCTTTGTGTTTGCCTCAGGGTTGCCCAAATCTATTGCTTTTTCTGTGAAGGCAAAAGCCAGTTTAACCCATTAGTGGCTTACTCAATTGAGAAGTACATGAGACATACATGTGGGGATTTCGAACCCCACAGCTTTAGGATATTTTATATACATAAATTGATAATATATTGCTGTGGTTTGAATGTGTCCTCTAAGTTCATGTGTTGTAAACTTAGCTTACAATGCAACAGTGCTGGGAGATGGGGTGTATTAAGAAGTGATTAGGTCATAAGCACTCTGCCCTCATGAATGTATTAATGTGGCTATCAAGGGAGTGGGTTGGTTATTGGGAGAGTGGCTTTGTTGCAAAAGCAAGTTTTGCCCCCTGCCAATCTCTCTCTCTTGCCCTTCCTTCTCCTGCCACGGAGCACAGAGGCTCTCGTCACATGCTCCTCATGCTGGACTTTCCAGCCTCCAGAACCATGAGTCAAATAAATTTCTATTCATTATAAATTACCCTGCCTGTGTCATTCTGTTAGAGCAACATATAATGAACTAAGAAAGAAAATTGGTATTGAGAAGTGGGGTTCTTGCTGTAATAATATCTGAAACTATGAAAGTGGCTTTGGAACCAGAAAAATCTGGAGACTAGAAAAAGCCTGTATTGCTGTAAACAGAACATTAAGGGTGATCCTGAGGACTCAGAAGGGAGCTGTAGGGAAAAGTTGAAACTTCGTAGAGATCACGTAAATGGTTGTGGTCGGAATGCAGGTAGAAATAAGGGAGTAAAGGCCATTTGGATGAGGTCTCAGATGGAAGTAAGGAACAAGGTATTGGAAGCTGGAATAAAGGACATCTTTGTTTTAAATTCATAAAGGAGTGGGCAGAATTGTGTCTGTGCCCAAGGGCTTTATGGAAGGTGAAATTTAAGAGCAAAGAACTAGGATATCTAGTGAAAGAAATTGCTAAGCAAAATACCAAAGGAGCTGCATGGATGCTTTTAACCATGCATAGAAAGTGGTGAATGAAGAGAAATTTAAAGATGGAAGCAGAATGAAAATATAGGGAAAATTTGCAGCCTAGCCATGTAAAGAGTGAAATGGTATGTTGAGGAGAGTAAACCAAGAGTGTGGTCAAGTAAATGTTTGCTGAAAAGATTTTTGTGGACAGAAGGGAGCGAGGCATTGTTCATCAAGATAGTGGAAGGAAGTCCTTGAAGACATTTCAAAGATATTTGAGGGCCTTGAGGACAAGGTTTCCAGAGAGGCACCCTAGGAACTTCAGAATTTGCTGCCCAGGGATGCCTGGGATTCTGCTCCCCACAGCCAGGCACAGACCTGCTGGACTGCCCCAGCCATCGCTCAAGAAGTTCCGGGTGTGGCCTGGGTCATGGCTCCAGAAGGCACCATTAGGAAGCCTTGGTGGCCTCCATGTGGTGCTGATGGCAGATGTGCCTAAGGAGGGCTGCAGATTTCAAAAGATGCCAGCACAGAGGGTAATGCTGAGCAGAAAGTGGGCTAAGAGCTCCCACATTGTCTAGTGGAGCCATGGGAGTGAGGCCACCCAGATACCCAAGAATTGTAGGGCCACCAGCATATAACTTCAGCCTGGGATGGCTGCACATACAAGATTGCAACTCATGAGAGCTGCTGAGTGGACTTTGCCCAGCAAAGTCACAGGGGCAGGGCTGCCTATGTCCTTTCAAGCCCAGTCCTCACCCAGAGTGCCTCTCAGGTGCAACGTGGGGTAGAGGAAGATCATTCTCCAGCTTTGAGGCTTACGTGGGTCTGTTAGGCTTATGTGGGACCAGTTACCCTGTTCTTCTTGGCTGTCTCTCTCTTTTGGAAAGGGAAGGTCTATCCTATGCCTGTCCCACCATTGAATTTGGAAGCTCATAACTTATTAATTTTTCAGGCTCACAGGCTGGAGAGGAGTTTGTCTTGAGATGAATTGTGCCTTGAGTCTGACCTGTGTCTAATTCAGATTAGATTCTGAATTTTGGACTTTTGAGTTGGTGCTAGAATAAATTAAGACTTTGGGGGATCTTGTGGTAGATTAAATGTGTTTTGAATCGTGAGAAGTACATGAACTTTGGCAGGCAGGGGCAAAATGCTATGGTTAGACTGTGTCCTGCAAAGTTTGGAAACTTAATTCCCAATGCAACAGTGAGGAGAGGTGGGCATAATGAGTTGATTAGGTCATGAGGGAAGAGCCCTCATGATTAGTGTTTTCTTGGGGGTGGGTTAGTTATTGAGAGTGACTTTGTTAAAAACAAATTGAGTTTGAAAAATAAAAACAAAAAGCAAATGAACAAAAAAAAGGCCAGATGTGGAGACTTATACCTGTGATCCTACCAGTTTGGGAGGTCAAGGCAGAAGGGAGTGGGTATCAATTAAACCCTGGACTTTAAGACCAGCCCAGGCAACATAGCAAGACCTTGTCTTTAGAAACAAAACAAGAATTGAATTTGGCTCCCTCTCTCTCAGCTATCACATATTCTTTTGCCCTTTCATCTTTTGCCATGGATGATATATAGGGTATCCTAAAAGTCACCTTACACAGGGAATTGTACCTAAATATCCTTTTAAAATAACAAAATATTCATTAAAATTTTTATAAAATATTCTCTGTCTGTTGGCCACCTCTTTGTGACATTTGTAATGAATATTTTGTAAACAAAGGTTCGTTTAGCTACAATTTCTCATTTTCCATATGTATGATGAATTTTGGGAAGTCCTGTACTTTAGATCCCTCATATGTGAAGAATTACACAGTATTTGTTTTCTTTATGACTGGTTTATTTCATTTAGCATAATATGCTTAAGGTTTATTCATATTGTATTATCCATGTGACAGGATTTCCTTTATTTTTAAGATGAAGTAATATTTCATTCTATGTATACACCACATTTTATTTACCCATTGGTAAGTAAATACCAGGGTCTTGCTATGTTGCCTGGGCTGTTCAAATGTTATTAATGGACGTTTGGGTTGCTTCCCCTGATTGGCTATTGTGAATAAGGTTGCTACTGATATGTGTGTGTAAACATTTTTTTGTATTCATTTGGATATACGCTCATTTGTGGACTGCTGGATCATATAGCAGTTCTATTTTTAATTTTTTGAGGAACAACCATTTTGTTTCTCTGGCAATTGCACCATTTTTCATTCTCACTAATAGAGTACAAGAGTCCCAATTTCTCCACATCCTCATCAATGCTTGTTATTTTCTGTATTAATATTATTATTTGAAGTAAAGTCTCACTCTGTAGCTCTGCATAGAGTATAATGGTGTCATTATAGCTCACTGCAACTTCAAATTCCTGGGCTGAAGCCATTTTCCTGCCTGAGCCTTTCAAGTAGCTGGGACTACAGGCATGCAACTTGTTCCTTCCTTCCTTCTTTTGAAGAGACATGGTCTTGCTTTTGCTCAGGCTGGTCTCAAACTCCTGAGCTCAAGGGATCCTCCTGCCTTGGCCTCCCAGCTATCTGCAAAATTAATAAGTTATGAGCTTTCAAATTCACAGACTCTAACTGTGCTAGAGTCTTTCTTCATAGTCTTAACAGCAGTCACGTGACATCTGGGATTGCAGGTGTGAGTCACTGTGTCCAGCTGTTTTCTGTACTATTGATAGTAGCTATCCTAGCAAGTTCTGTTTTAGGTGATATTTTATATGAACTCTATTTTTCTTTTTTTTGAGACAGAGTCTCATTTTGTCACCCTCAGTAGAGTGCTGTGGTATCATAGCTTATAGCAACCTCAAACTCTTGGGCTCAAGCAATTCTCTTGCCTCAGCCTTCTGGGTAGCTGGGACTATAGGCGCCTGCCACAATGCCCAGCTATTTTGTTTTTTAGAGATGGGGTCTCATTCTAGTTCAGGCAGATCTTGCACCTGTGAGCTCAGGCAATCCTCCTGCCTTGGCCTCCCCAAGTGCTGGGATTACAGGCGTGAGTGACTGCACCTGGCCCCATGAATTATATTTCAAGATAGTAAAGGGGTAGGTACAAAATATTTGTTAGGAGGAATGTTGAGTTTAAAAGAGTTGAGAAGGACTATGCTAGAGTCTTTCTTCATAGTCTTAAGAGCAGTCATGTCAAAATAGAGTGTATATATAATACACAAAATTTGTTAGAAAACAACCTTGCCCACCTCTTCTTCTCTAGCGAGGCCTCTGCTTTTGCAGCAGCTTGGGGCCAGCTTTGCCTAGTGTGACCTCCAAGAGTAACCTTTGTTCTGTCTGGAATTAGGAACTTTTACCTTCTGTACCAGTAATTATTGATTTCTTTCTTTTAAGTAGGAGAACAGAAGGCTTGTTTTGGCATTGAGCATTTGAATTTTATATGCGATGAGTATTAATGCATAATGTTTCGTGACTGAGCAAGACAGGATTTCCCAGTGGACACGTGTCTCAGAGACACGTCGTAGTAAATCTGGACTCCGTAAAACCAGGGCTGGCTCTGGCTTACCTTTACCTGTCGTGGACTTGTTAGCCGTGTGAGTTATGACAACCGAGCACCAACACAGTGCTTTCTAAAAGTGTCTGAAGTCAAGGGTATCATTTAGCTAAAAAGGTAGAACATTCAGTTTAGAACCCTGTGGTGTGGGGAAGGGGAATGCCAGATTTTCTGTTCTGTGGAGAGATGCAGAACAACCTGGTTGGCCTGTCTGCTCCAAGACCTCAATCTTGGGGTACATCCAGTAGAGCCCCTTCTGTGTTAACCCTGGGCTCGTTCCGATTTTCTCCCTTCCTCACCTTTGTATGTCTTCTCTGTGCCCCACTGTGGACCCCCTCACAGGAAGGTGACCAGGGGTGCATTTTTAAAGCTGATAATTTCCTTCAGTATTGTTCTCCCAAAGAAATTTTTCTTTAATGTGTCAGAGACTAAAATTGTATGTAAAGGAAAATTATTACAGTATTTCACTTGAAATTGTGCAGATAATGACAAGTCTTTTTTTTTTTTAAAGTAGTATTTATGACTATTCAATTAAATAACCCACCAAACAATAGTGAACCCACCACCGTTTCCAAAGGCGGTATCTTTGTGTTTCTAGCTCACCATATGTTTGAAGTATGACATAATCCTTATGGAACACATTCAATTTGTTGCTTCCCAACTTCAATAGAAGCAGTTAAGTCTGTCTCCTGGTAGACAAATTGTTAATGAAAAGGTAGCTGAACAATCATTTTCTTGTAATATGCAATTCTGTCTCCTTAAATACAGGAGCCTGACAGAGCCATTCAGCAGTTAGGGCTTTCTCAATACAACTGAACTCTCTCTGACCCTCCGAAACTAACAACTGGAGCAAAGTGAGAGAAAGAGGGGAAAGTCAGCCAAAAATAAATACTCACCTGTAATATATATAATCCTGAAAATTGAATGGAAGGTATATTTTACTTTATTGTTTTCAGATAATGTATGAATAATTGCCTTCTGCTGCCAAATGCATTTTTATTGATTTTAAAGTATTTCATGATGTTGGTTCGATGTTTGGAAAATGGTGAGACTGTCGGAAAGATTCAGAATTTAGAGTCCTGAGCTCTCCCCTCTTTTAGCAATGAGTCAGTGCCGCTGATTGTGGCTTAGATGCACCATGGCTCCCTTTGTCCTGCAGAACCACAAAGAAACAAAAAAACCTAGCTATTTATCTAAAGCAAGGGCATGATTTATTTTATTTTATTTAAATTTAATTTTCTATTCTACACCTGCAACTGTCTGAAGTTAATGGTATCAAGAACTAAACAAAGACAGCCTTACATCCTATTTTAAAATTCAGATAAAATATTCTAACAACGTCTTTAGGACATAGTGTAAAACAGGATTGGGGAATTTCATGTTGAAAGGCTGCATTCATTTTAGCTATAATCAAATAAAGCTGCATTCAAGAAACTTCAATTACATATACTTAAAAATGTGCCTTTTTAAAAAACTCTAACTACTATGTACTTAATAATTTCAAAAAAAGAATGCTATTTGTTAATTTTAAAGTTAACTAACATTTACATGACTTTATTTTGTCTGCCTTTTTGGGGAAGCATTTAAACATTTGGTTGCAGCACGGAGGTCTGCAGTTTCAGCTGATCCTCTAGAGGGGCATCAGTCTTTTATGACCTTCGTGATGTCTTGATTTGGGTTAGGTAGGCAAATGTAGATTCATAGCAATAAGTGGTTGAAAAGCAAGAAAGCATTTTTCTGGCATGTTGCTGAAGGCCTGGTTCTTCTACTGAATTTCTTTTCTATATTTTAATTGGCTTTTGTTTAGCATCAAACGATGACTTTAAAATGTCATCTACAGAGAGCTCAATCAATTCCATCTGTAGCTCTTTGGGTGCCTTGATATAAACTAGGAGAGGCTGAAATGCTAATTAGAATGTGATGTCATGATTCTCAAAGTCAGTGAACCTTTCATTGCCTTTTCTGATTAATAGTTCAATAATGGCTATGTATTCTTCAAATGATTTGCATATATCAATCATCCTGCTCATCGGTGATTTTTGCTAACTGGGGGAAATGTTCAGAGTTTTTGAGACAAATTTCCTTTTGAAGAGGAAATGTTTTGAAAAAAGATAGTTTTTTTTTAAATGCTTGGATTTTTTTGCCATATAGACTTAGTTTTACTTTGTAAAGAAATACTCAAGTTGTTTTTTTTTTTTTTTGAGACAGCCACAAGCTGTGTGGCATCACAGCTCACAGCAACCTCCAATTCCTGGGCTCAACCGAGACACTTGCCTCTGCCACCCAGGTAGCTGGGACAACAGGCGCCTGCCACAACACCCGGCCATTTTTTGTTTGCAGCTGTCATTGTTTGGCAGGCCCGGGCTGGATTCAAACCTGCCAGTTCAGGTGTATGTGGCTGACGCCTTAGCCCGTTGAGCCACAGGCGCTGAGCCACTCAAGTTGTTTTGATTTGACATGGTATCACACAGAAATGGTGCACTTCTATAAAAATATTTCAATAATTCACATTGCGGATTCTGTTCTTCATAAAATTTAAGTATCTGTTCCTGCAGAAATAAAATTTTGGCCGACATCTGTCCTTGCAATAGGCAACATATTTGAGAATGATATGGCAAATCCACACTGCATACTTCATTCTTCAACTTTAGAAGAATATTAATGTTATAAGTTGCCATGTTGCATTTACATGAGTACAGTTAACAATACTTATAACTTGTTGCAAAATGTCACAAAGATTTTGCTGATGCAAAATGAGAGCATCTGGATCTGGTAATTTTAAAAGAAATCTGTGCAATAAACCCTTCATGTTTTACTATCATGGAAGGTGCACTATACATACACTCACTAAATTTACTAAATTCAGCACAACTTACGACACTTACCTGGAAAGTTGTTGAAGATACCTATTCCCTGTGTTCTGTTTGCAAGAATGCCCAACATGAGTAACTCTTTGTAGGAAAGAAAATCTCCCAGTCTGACCTGAATGAAGTATAAAATGTATGCTGAGTCACTAGTATCATTGATTTCATCCAAAGCAATTGGATAATATATATTTTCCTTTTGAAGTACTGCATGAGGTTGTTTTGTTAAGTTGAAGACTAATTCATGCGACCAGTCAGTTGTGATTCTCTTTCAAAGAGGCTGTTTTTTTTTGTTTGTTTTTTGAGACAGAGTCTCATTTTATCGCCCTCAGTAGATTGCCGTGGCATCACAGCTCATAGCAACCTCCAACTCCTGGGCTTAGGCAATTCTCTTGCCTCAGCCTCCTGAATACCTGGGACTACACCACAACGCCCGGCTATTTTTTTGCTTTGCTGCTCCTGAGGATGGATCTGCCAGGACAGGGTTTAGGGGGCGATTTGGGATCTACTCGGGGTATAAGCAAGAGGAAGGAGATCACAGGACAGATCTGCCCAGGGGAGAGCACAGGCTGTGGGTGACCTCAAGGCTGTGGGTGCAGGATGTGGACATCACCGGGCTCATGGGGGAAACTTTCTTGTGTTCAGGCCACTTGACGATTGTTTTTCTTGCTGTGAATCGCTAAGTCTGGGTCTATTTTATTTATTTATTTATTTAGACAGAGTCTTATTTTGTTGCCCTTGGTAGAGTGCTGTGGCAGTCATAGATCACAGCAACCTCAAACTCTTGGGCTCAAGTGATTCTCTTGCTGCAGCCTCCTGAGTAGCTGGGACTGCAGGTGCCCGCCACAATACCTGGCTACTTTTTCTTGAGACAGGGTCTCACTCTGGCTAAGGCTGGTCTCAAACCCATGAGCTCAGGCAATCTACCTGTCTGGGCCTTCCAGAGTGCTATGATTATAGGTGTGAGCCACCATGCCGGCCTCTGGGTCTATTTTAGACACCACTACTTTGCTAGCAAGAGTCAGCATCTTGGTTCTAATCCCTCTAACACTGTGCAGAGTCAGCTTCTTGAGCATCAGCCAGAGGCCAGCTTCAGACCATGCAGAATTCACCAAGACCAATGCCACTCACGATGGCTTTCCTGGTGGCCAGCCTGGTGTTCCCTTGGTGCTAACCCACTCCACCTAACACATCTTTTCTTTTATTTTAAATTCCAAAGTACCAAGGGGGTACAAATGTTTTGTCCTTTGAGTGTCTTTAGTAATACTTAAGCTGGGGCTTTTGGCAATATGCCTTCCTTCAGAAGCTGGCTGTGGCAGCCTGATGGTCCTCCCTGCTTGCCCAACTTTGCTCCTGAATTCCGCACTCACATTCCTGTTTGCCCTTCAGATGCCCATCTTTTTGGCGCACCTTCAGTTGTGCTCATCCTGTCCCGCTTCATTCTTAAAACTTATTTTCATTTTATTACTTATTTACTTATCTATTTATTTTTTAAGAGACAGGATCTCACTCTGTAGCCTGATGAACATCACTCTGTGACAACATCATCACAGCTCACAGCAGCCTCAAACTCCTGAGTTCAAGTGATCCTCTTGCCTCAGCCTTCTGAGTAGCTGGGACTACCGGTGTGTGCCACCACGCCCGGATAATTTTTAAAATTTTTATAGAGACAAGGTCTTGCTATGTTGTCCAGGTTGATCTTGAACTCCTGGTTTTAAGTGATCCTCCTGCCTTGGCTTCCCAAAGTGCTGGGATTATAGTTGTGAGACACTGAGTCCAGCTCCACCCCATTTGATAGAGCAAATCTCAGGTCCTTCATCTCTGCTGGGACAGGTCCCAGCACCTCCTCTTTTCACCTGAGACCTTGTTTTTATCTTTTTCTGAGAAGGTCAAGTTTCACCCCATCTATGATCCATGAGGTTTTCATTTGGGTACAGCCCTTTGCCAAGAGCATGTGACTTCCCTTGGCTCTGCCTCTGGGCGTTTCTTAAGGACTTAACTTGGTCTTCCCCGTGGGGGGCTCAGCTTTGGCTTCCTTTGGCAAGACCATTGCCCCACTGGCAGTTTCTCCCCACCCACCTTGGGGCCCATGCAGATTCTGCCCAACGTGACTTCTGGACCTCTCTACATGAATGTCCAAAGTCAAATCATTCTTATCTCCTTTTTTTCCTTTTACATTATGGAATTTCTAAAACTGGCTTTAGCTTTTATCTATTTAATCAAGGAGAGATTTTGTGGACATCATTTCATTCTCTTTTTTTTTTTTTTGAGACAGAACCTCAAGCTGTCACCCTGGATAGAGTGCTGTGGCATCACAGCTCACAGCAACCTCCAATTCTTGGGCTCAACTGAGTCTCTTGCCTCTGCCTCCCAAGTAGCTGGGAGTACAGGCACCCAACACAACGCCTGGCCATTTTTTGGTTACAGCCGTGATTGTTTGGTGGGCGCGGGCTGGATTCGAACCCGCCAGCTCAGGTATACGTGGCTGGTGCCTTAGCCCTTTGAGCCACAGGCGCCGAGCCTCTTTTTGTTCTTAAGATCTGTTTGGATACCAAGCCCATGATGACGCTGCTTCTTACCTATCTCTCAAAGACAGCTACTTACCTTCACCTCCTGCCCCTGCTCTGTGAAGAACTGGGGACTATGCCTGCCCGCATGGGGTTGGGGCCTTTCTGCTGTCTCCCAGCCTCTGCTCCTCCCTTCCCCACCCCACCAGGACCATCCTGCACTTGCAGCACCGTGAGACACACCTGTCAGCTCTTCCTCTTGCTCACACCTTCAATAGCTGCAGAACAACAACAGAATAACCATTGAAACAAATAGAGCCTCTTTGGTGGCCTCTGTTGCCTGTGGGATGAACCTGTGCGTTTCCTGTTAAAGGCTGTTCATCTTCGGGCCTCTGATTTCTAGCCCCTGGCCTCTTTTCCAGTCTGGCCAGACCACCTGCTAACCTTGCCCTTGTTTCCTGAGAACATTGCACATCTGTGCATTTGTTTGCTTTTAAATGTACCTCTGTGCTTGTATGCCTGTTGGGGATAGCATTTGTTGCCCCACATCCCATTGATTGCTTGTGGAACTCAAGGTCATGAAGGGTCGGTTCAAATGAGCAGTGACAGCTTCCTTTTTCTGTGTCTTTATTGTGACTGTACTTATGCCCATACTGTGCTGTACTGATCTGTTTTCCAGCTGTGCTGAGCACATCTGAGTTGCTGGAGGTGGGACCTGTGCGTGATCCTACCTGCGCATGACGCCTGTCCCTGTGCATGGCCTGGAGCACTCATTTGCAGATGTGTGAGCAGGGAGCAGGAAGGAAGGAAGGATAGTGTCAAGCCTTGGGGAATGGCACGGTGCCATATACTGTGGTTGGGGACGTTAGGAAACTTAAAGAACAACCACAATCGATGAGCTGCGGTAGCTCAGAACTCTGTGATTGACTTTTGGGTGCCACAAAATATGGCCCCATTGCTAACAGTTTTTACAAAAACCATAGGCCTAATGCTTAAGCACACTGTTGTAATCTGACTCTCCATAAAGCGATCTTTAAATTGTGTTTTGAGTCTAGGAAGTGCACACCAGTGATAGGCTTAACTGTATAGCTGCAGCAGAACAGGAACTGAGACCTATCTGTATGCAAATACGATGCTTCAAGTGCATTATTGCTATTAGGAAATGGAAATACAGCCGGAGCAGAAATAACAGTATATTTCCCCCTGCCCATGCGGTGTTTTTGTCAATGGGGCTCCTGAAGAGCTATGCATTTGCTAACCCATTAGAATGAATGATTTTATATCCTAATGTAAAATTAAAGGAATTTAAGGATCTGCCTAGGAGATACACTTGTTTAAACTTATATTAACATCTCTACTGGTTCTTTCGGCTATGCTAGTGGTATATTATTGAAAAAATGTCTCAGCCACGTGTGTATACTTTCTAAATCTCAATATTATATTTTCTAACGTGGTTTGGAGCTGAAATTGTTCTCATCTATCCATAATATAAGATGTGGGGCCAATTATAACAACTCTTAAATGCGACACTTACCATCCGTTCTTAGTTGTTTTGTTATTTCATTCTCATTCCCCCCTTTCCCTTCTGATATACATACTCGGATTCTTCTGGCTTTCATGTTAGAGCCTGCTCATTTCCCTCGGTTGTATGTGGTCCTGGGCATATTCTTTTGTGGGGCTCCTGTCCATACTAACAGTTTGATTAATAAGTGTGTCACAAATATGCGGGCCTGTGTGAGGTATAGTGATTTATCAACGTGGATTTGGAATAATTCATAGGGGAGAGATCCTTATGTGTCTGTTTTTTCTCTGATGAGGGCGTGGGAAGGTTCCTCCTTCTTCCCAGGCCCCATCTCTTCCTGTTCTGGTCTAGAGACAGCTCTTTATCATCTTTATTGCCAAAGGCACCGTTCCCAGAAGACTCCACAACTCCTACCTGCTTGTCACTCAACCCAAGGGCTCTTGGGAGCCTGTTCGAACTGAAGCCGCGTGGCCTGTCTCACCCCTGCTGTCCCTCAGTCCTGCTGCTGAGGCTGCAGCTCTGCTCGTGACGCTGCCCCTCCCTCACGCTGTCCGAGGACCCGGCTCCCAGGGACTCTCTGACACGTGGTCACTGGTTTCTCCACAGTGATCACAAACATAGGTCTTCCTCAGAGGATGCAGTCACAGGTGGATGAGAATTCGTTCTGTCATGTTAAGTATAGAACTGTTACGGTATAAAGGTAACCGTGACAGCCGTGTCCTTTCTTGAATACCTTAGGTGCTGATTGCTGCATTCTTAGGACATGGTGTGACCTCTGTCAGTGTTGATGGTGGCAGGGCCCAGGGGTGGAGGAGAGAAGCCCAGTGGTGCGGGTAGTACCCGTTCCTCATCCTGTGGAACTTAAGACCAACCCAGGACAACACACCTCTAACGCATTCCCCCCATATCTACCCTTGCTGCTTCTTCTTCTTTTTTTTTTTTTTTTTTTAAGAGAAAGTGTCTCAAGCTATCACCCTGGTAGAGTGCCGTGGCATCATAGCTCACAGCAACCTCTAACTCTTAGGCTCAAGTGATCCTCTTGCCTCAGTTTTTCTGTTTTTAGTAGAAACAGGGTCCTGCTTTTGCTCAGGGGCTCTCAAACTCATGAGCTCAAGCAATCAACCCGCCTTGGCCTCCCAGAGTGCTGGGATTACAGGCGTGAGGTGCTGCATCTGGCCACACCTGCTCCTGTAAAAATGTCAGTCTGAAGGTTTGCAGACAGCCTCCCTGAGTTATCTTAGAGACAATCCACTGGGCATTCTCGGATAACCTGGAACCCTGACATATCCTGAACTGCCTAAGGCCTAATAATGCATAAAAATAGCATTTTTGTACATCCTGATCCTTGTACATGCACGTGTATGGGAATGAATATAAATATTTAGTTGTTGGGTGGTGCCTGTGGCTCAGTGAGTAGGGTGCTGGTCCCATATACCAAGAGTGGTGAGTTCAAACCCAGCCCTGGCCAAAGTGCAACAACAACAACAACAACAACAACAAAAATAAATAAAAAATAAATAAACTTAATTAAAAAAATATTTAGTTGTCAAAACTCTCTGCACCCATTTATGAAGTGTGTCTTCATGCTGATTTTATTTTTCCTTTATAAAAAAAATAATAAAAATGAAAGAACTTGAAAAATGCATGTTTTAGTGAGGGAGGCTGTGTCAGGGTGGGGCAGGGTTTGTGGGGCCTCTCTGTACTGTCTGCTCAATTCTGCTGTGGACCTAAAACTGATGTAAAAAATAAAGCCTATTTAATAGGGGAAAAAAACATAAAAACAAGAACAGCACTGTGCTGGGAGCAGGTGCTATTACCACAGCCATTGGGGGTGGGAGGGAACATCTGCCTCAAAGCCCCGTGGCGTATGGGCCAGTGGTCTGGGGAGTCTTATGAGGAGAGGGGTGCAGGCTACAGAAGAGTCAGGGTGATCCTCCTGACTTCTAGGTAAAAGGACACCAGCTGTCCCTGGTGCTATGGTGCAGGCGTGGCCCTGTGGTGGAACACAGGTGGGTGAGCACCAGTGCGCAGACTCGCATAGACAGGCCCAGTCCCAGGGTGTGCCAGGGCCCGTCACAGACTCAGAGCCCTGAGCTCATCCTGGGCCTGACACAGCTACGTCCCCATATCAGCATGTCAGCACCTTCCTGGCAGCCCTGTGTCACAGGGGCCCTTGGAGCCAACGTGTGCTCCATGGGCGTGATCTCACTAGGTGGCCCTCCTGGTGCTGGAGTCCAGTGAGGGCCCAGGATGAGCCCCCCAGAGTGTGAGTCTGAGAGCAACTCGTGGCATCTGACTGAGCCCGTGAAAAGTGGACAAGGGAGATAAAAAGGCAGAGAAACAAGGCCCAAGCGGAGACATGCTGGCCTGGGTCCCCGTGGTCCAGCTCTGGTTCCCTTTCCCAATGGCACTTTCAGTCCTGGCCAGGGTCAGAAAAGGAGAATGACTCTCTGAAGTGGGGGTTCTGGCTGGTCTATCTTTGGTAGTGCTGGTAATTGTGTCCAGGACACAGTGGGACAAGGGCATGGTGTGGGCACAGCCTCTGGCCTTACGTGGTTCACAGCAAGACAGAGAACCTTAGCGTTTCTGCCTTCCTTATGGACTCTGGTGCCCTTGCTTCTGAGACTCAGGCAGGGCTCCTCTCTGTGCTCCAGGGGGTCCCTGCTGTGGCAGGGGAGGTGCAGGGGGCAGGCACACATTTTGTCAGACTGTGGCATCTGCACACAAGATGTGTTTGTCCTTCCTGATGGCAGAGGAAGCTGAGCTCCCGTGTACTCCCCGGATCTTTTCTCTAAGAGCAAATGCAAGAAGCCAATACCAGCATTATTAAGACCCTCCTGAGGTCTCCCTGCACATTTGGACCCCATGTACCTGATTGGTCTGGCCTCTGCTGCTCATGGTCTTGCTATCAGTACTCAGAGCTGCTACGTACAGTTGTGCAGGTAGTGCATTGCACAAGGCTGCCTGTTGCCAGCGGCCACTACTCACATCACCGTAGTTGCAGATCTGTTTATTTTATATTACCAGCAGGTGGCAGTAAACCGTCTTGTTCTATCAGAGACCAATACGGTAAGCAGATTTTATGATAGCTGAAAATCTTAAAGATGCCTTTTAATAATTTCAGGAGCTGGGGTGGTGCCTGTGACTCAGTGGGTAGGGTGCTGGCCCCATATACCGAGGGTGATGGGTTTGAACCTTGCCCCAGCCAAACTGCAACAAAAATATAGCCAGGTGTCCTAGACACAATTACCAAGGTGATAAAGTGAGACTCTGTCTCTAAATAATAATAATAATAATAATAATAATGATAATTTCAGGAAAGGGCAATAGGGGCCAGTAGTGCCTTGACCACACCTGACCCTGGGGACTTACTGCTTCATTAGTTCTGTAGTCCAACTTGGGGAGGCAACTTTATTTATTTATTTATTTGCAGTTTTTGGCTGGGGCTGGGTGTGAACCAGCCATCTCCAGCATATGGGGTCGGCGCCCTACTCCTTTGAGCCACAGGAACCACTTGCAACTTTATTTTTGATAGTTAATTTCATTCTTTCTTCACTCATTAAAAAATTATTGAATTATGTGCCCAAACCCTGAGAATTTTGAAGCTTTTGTCAAATAGCTTTATTATGTTTGAGGAGGTGACTAATAGTCTAGTTAAAATTTCAGGGCCTCCTTCTGTAGGGTAGAGTGCCCCAGCCTCCTGGCATGTGTCCAGTTTTGACCTATGGAAGGTGCACAGGAAGTGTAGTATCACTTCCAAGACCAGTTGAGATGTGGGTATGCCATGCCCATCCCTGCTTCTGGCTTTGCTGGCTGGATTCACAAGAACCTAAGGCCACAGGGCCACAGGAAGGGACATCTGGGGCCCTGAATCCCCACTGATCCTCTCAGCAGCCCACCAGGACCTCACACGGATGGGAGACTTCATGGACTGACCCTCAGTGGCCAATGTGCGTCTCCTGAGTTCGGGTTTGTGAGTTGCCCTGCTGTTGGAGCAAGTCTGCTTGGCGTAATAGGCATGAGTGTGTTATGAGGTGGGCGACCTTGGTCCTCAACCCTAAAGTTCCTATTTCCTTCTCTGTAAAGTATACATAATAATCATTACCTCCTATGTCCTTCATGAATATTAAAGGGCACGATGTGTGCAGAGAGTGGAGGACACTGCTCAATACAGGCAAACCTCTCGATGAAAGCGCCGAGCCTCCCAGGGCCATGGAATATGGGGGCTGGGACCAGGTTGCTTGGGCTGAAAAACTTTCTCTGCCTCACCATGTAATCCTTGAAAAAATATATGTACTTTATTTCTGGGGCCCTGATTTACTCACTGGGAAAATGGGAACAGTAATAGTCCATTTCTCATAGAGGTGCTGTGGGGCTGAGATAGAGGATTCAGAACATGACTCAGCACAGAGCAAACACTCAGTGCAGTGGGTGGATGGTGAGTGGCCTCTCTCCCCACAAAGTTATATCCATTGTCTTTGTTTTCTGTTGCTGTATCTGAATAGCTAAGACTAGGTAATTTATCTAGAAAATAAATTTATTTCTTATGGTTCTAGAGGCTGGGAAGTCTGAGATCAGGCAGCCACATCTGGTTTGCTCCCGCTGACAGCCTCCTGCTGCATCAGCACATGGCAGAAGGCATTAGAGGGAGATAGGGTCCCCCCAGCACAATCCAGCGTTCACCAAATCAGAAACAGTCATTAATCCATCAACCCATAAGTGGATGAGACCATTCATGAGGAAAGAGCCCTCATGACCCAATCACCTCTAAGGGCCCCACTTCTTACTACTATTACTATTCGGGATTATGTTTCTACATGAGTTTTGGGGGAGGACAAACACAGCATCCATATTGCAACCTCTGAAACCTGTGAATGTGACCATATTTGGACAAAGGGTCTTTGCAGATGTCATCAAGTTAAAGATCTGGAGATAAGGTCATCCTGTCTTGGGTCCTAAATCCAGTGACAGGTGTGTTTGTAGGAGACAGAGGAGAAGACGCATATACAGACACAGATGAGAAGGCTATGGGAAGGTGGAGCCAGAGACTGGAGTGGAAGCTGGAAGAGGCAGGAAGGATTTTCTGGTAGAGCCTTGGGGGTGAGCACAGCCATCGCTGCACCTTGATTTTGGACTTCGGGCCTTGTGAGCTGCAAGGGAATCAATTTCTGCTCTTTTAAGCCACAGGTTGCTGTAATTTGTCATAAGTCCCAGGAAGCAGATACACTTGTAAATACTACCTCCTTGTCATCACTGATGTAATTTTCTCGCTGCTACTGGGGAAGAAGGTAAGTTGTGGCGGCTTTGGGAAGACTGGAGGTGCTGATGGATGGACAGTGTGCCCTGAAGCAGCCTAGGGCAGGGTTGACAAACATTTTTCTGTAAAATGCCCTTTAGTAAATGGTTGTCTCAACTGCTTAATTCTACTTTTGTTGCAAAAAGCACAAAAGCAGCATTTAAGAAGATGCTTAAATGATGGAAGGATGGATTTGGCCTGCACTGGGGCAATAGTTCACTGGCTGTTGGTCTGGGCAGCACTGCACCAAGGGCGGGTGATACTTGAGCCACTCACTCCAAGCACTCTCAATCCTTTCTGCGGTGAGCTAAATTCTGAAAGGGAGAGGATTTAGAAACTTTTATAGCAACTTGGTAGAGTAATTTTATATTTGTTGAAACTAAGAACAAAACATTTAAGTGCATATTTATTTTTACTGCTGTATAACATTTGTATGTATTCATGGTGTACATATGATATTTTGATACTCACATATGATGTATCAAATTGGGGCACTTAGATTATCTATCACCTTGAATATTTATTATTTGTGTGGGGAAACTTTCTCTTCTGGCTATTTTGAAATATACAATAGATAACTGTTAGGTATAGTCACCCTGCCGGGCTATTGAACACTAGAACCTATTCCTTCTACCTAACTGTATGTTATTGCCCATCAACTAACTTCTCTTTATCCATTCATTGGTTGCTGGGCACTTGAGCCCATATTAGTGTGGGTATTAGGTATCTTCTTGATATACTGATTTCCTTCCTTTAGATAAATACCTAGTAGTGACATTGCTGGATCCTGTGGCCATTCTACTTCAGCTTTTTTTTTTTTTGAGACAGAGCCTCAAGCTGTCGTCCTGGGTAGAGTGCCATGGCATCACAGCTCACAGCAGCCTCCAACTCCTGGGCTTAATCGATTTTCCTGCCTTAGCCTGCAAAGTAGCTGGGACTATAGGCACCTGCCACAAAGCCTGGGTATTTTTTGGTTGTAGTTATCATTGTTGTTTGGCAGGCCTAGGCTAGATTTGAACCCGTCACTCTGGTGTATGTGGCTGGCGCCTTAGTTGCTTGAGCTACAGGCACTGAGCCCTACTTTAGCTTTTGAAGAAACCTCCATACTGTTTTCTGTAATAACTGTACTAATTTATATTCCTACTAACACTTTTATTTTTTATCTTTTTGATCACAGCCATTCTAACTGAGGTAAGAGCTCATTGTGGCTTTGATTTACATTTCCCTGATGAATAGGGATGCTGTGCATTTTTTGGTACATCAATTGGATATATTCATGTCTTCTTTTGAGAAATGTCTACTCAGACCTCGTTTTTAATAGGAATATTTGCTGAATTTATTTTTCTCTGTTGAGTTGTACTTGTTTCCTACATGTTCTGGATGTTAGACCTTTCTCAGGAATAGTTTTCAAATATTTTCCCTATTCTATAATCTGTCTCTTCTATTTAGGTGTATATTTTGTATGTCTTTTTTTTTCCTTTCACTATTCTAAAAATTTGTCGTTATTAACAAGTATCAGTCAAAGCCTGGTCTTGGCCCACAGGTAGTCTGAGACAAGGAGTGTCTGTCCTTGTGAGAAGGTGTTACTTACTTACTCACAGGGAGCCGTGACACACCAGGCTCCTGGAGGGACCCAGCCCCTGAGCAGCCCAGGAGGAGGAAAGGGCATCCTGAGCTGTGCTTCTGGCCTGGGGGCCCGAGGGGGCCGAGTTTGGACTGGATCTCTAGGCCTGACACACAGAGCCGGACTGAGGAAGGATAGCCTCACGCTGGGGTGGGGTGTTGTTTACCTGAAGCCACCACACTGAACAGGGCAGAAGGGTGACAGCCCACTGACCCAGTGCTGTGCAGCACAGGGCATATCTATTGCCCGGGGTAGGGAGGTGCTGCACATCTGTCACCATGGGTCTGCCTGGGCTCAGGGCTGGAGGAGCCTGTCAGGGAGCAGACAGGGAATCAGGGCCCACTGGGCAGTGCAGGGATATAAGGAGTGGTCTTCACATGGGGCCAGCAGTCAGCCAGCTTGGGCTCCTCTGCAAAATACCACGGACTGGGTGGCTCAGACAGATTCAAACATTCTCAAGTTTTGGAGTCTGGATGTTAGAGCCCAGGGAGCCAGCCTGCTCGGGTTCTGGACGTCACGGACCAGGGGGCCAGCCTGCTCGGGTTCTGAACGTCACGGACCAGGGGGCCAGCCTGCTCGGGTTCTGGATGTCAGAGCCCAGGGAGCCAGCCTGCTCGGGTTCTGGACGTCACGGACCAGGGGGCCAGCCTGCTCGGGTTCTGGACGTCACGGACCAGGGGGCCAGCCTGCTCGGGTTCTGGACATCACGGACCAGGGGGCCAGCCTGCTCGGGTTTTGGACGTCACGGACCAGGGAGCCAGCCTGCTCTGGTTCTGACTCCAGCCAGCCTGCTCGGGTTCTGGACGTCAGACACCAGGGGGCTAGCCTGCTTAGGTTCTGGATGTCAGAGCCCACGGAGCCAGCCTGCTTGGGTTCTAGACGTCAGAGACCAGGGGGCCAGCCTGCTCGGGTTCTGGATGTCAGAGCCCAGGGAGCCAGCCTGCTCAGGTTCTGACTCCAGCCAGCCTGCTCGGGTTCTGGCTCCAGCCCTCTTCAGTTTTGCAGACTCTGGCTTCTCACTGTGTCCTCACGTGCTGGGGAGAGAGGGCGAGAGCCTTCTGGGGGCTCTTCTGGAAGGGCTCTGGTCCTATTCGTGAGGAGTCTGCCCACATGACCAGCCCACATCCCATCCAGAGGGCGGGTTCAACACGTGGTGTCTGGGGAGACACAAACCTTCTGTTCCTACCGTCTAGAGGGATTAGTTTAGCTGGAGGGTGAAACAGACCTTCTTACTTTGCAGGTGAAGGCTCACATCCCAGAGAAAGCACATATTCAGAGAGAAAAGGGCCTGAGCAAGGCTGGAATGTTTGAGCTTATAACCCCTGGGGGGAGGAATGCAAGCAGTCATGTTGCTCTTGGGTGGTTGAGCTGAGTGGCCCCTGTGGATTCCATGCACTGGATCAGCAGACTAGCTGCCCACGCCCCCTCCTCCTTATCCTCTCCAGCAAGTTCTTTCCAACACCTCCCAGGGGCCTCCCACCATCTCAGGCCAAGATCTGCTGAGCTGTTTGAGCACAGGCCAGTGCCAAGCATTATGAAGACTCGGGAGAGGTGTCCTTAGGGCCAGGCAGCAAGGTGTCCTCCAGGCTCTGCACCTGGGGACTTGGCCAGAGCCTGGAGGCCACAGCCCAGGACTGGGGAGGGGAGGCCTCATGGGTCTATAACTTCAAACAAAACCAGGATGTGGGTTCAGGTCAGGGACCAGGAGACTGGACAGAGGCCTATCAGGCATGGAAGACAGATGGCTGTGGAACATACAGAGCAAAACAGAACAGTAAACTGGACAAGTCCTGAGCAGGTACGCTGCATTGCTACTGAATGTCCCCCGCGGCCACTCTGTGCTCCCCTTATGGGCTTTTCCTCCCAGCATCTCTGAATCATGGATGCCCAATCATCTGTCCACAGACTCAGAGTGACTTAAGCCCTGACTGAGGCTGTGTTTTGGGAAAGTGCAGAGCGCAGATGTCTTTTTGTCTGGTTTATGGCTCCCCTTGCTGACTGGTGCTGCCTCTGACCTTGGCCTTGCAGAGATTTTATAACCAGGACTCACTGAGTGTTGCGCAGGGCCCCTCGGAGTCACAGGCAAGCGGATGCCGCCTGGTTTCCTCGTGCTCGGCTCTTTTTGCTTGTCTAGATACAATGGTCGTAAGCAAGACTCCAGTAAATAAATAGTTCCGTTCCTGCCGAAATTGCCTATGCTGGAATTTGTGCCTTGAAAAGAAACATGAATAATGACTGGGACAGAGCATTCCTTTATTTGATCCAGGCTAATTTTAACGGCGATAGCAGAGATGCGAGAACCCCCTAAGTGTCTTCTGCGTATTATAAATTCCTTTTCTCCTACTGTCTCAGCCTTATCTGGAGACTCTCTTGGCTGCGCTCTCTCCTTTCATTTCTGTCTTCTTTATTCACTGTGTCCCTTCTTTTCTTGGATTTTACTAGCTCAGCAGCTGCAGCTGAGGGGAGCCAAGAATCCTTGCTCTGGTGGCAAAGAAACACCCAGGCTGGGCACTGCCTTTGTGGGCCTATGTTCTCAGGGCACACCGGCCCCCTGATGTAACTCTGTCCCTTTAACCTGCTTTGCTCGAGCTTGCTGTTTCTTAAAAAGTCAACAGGTGACAAAACAATTTCAGATGACAGGGTTCGTGTGGTTTCATTTGTTGCCCTTAAAACGGAGCACCATTCACTGCTTTTATGCTCAACAAGCGTCCTTTGGCTGCATCCACAGACTACTTCAAAATTTATTAGTATCATTATCTTTAACAAAAGAACAGCGTGACCAAATGCATTTTATAATAGTATATTCATTCAAAATACTTTCTTGAGTAAGAGGTTTCATTGCTGGGGCTGGGGAAATGATGGTGGCTCTGGCAAAAATGAAAATGTAACTGGTCACTTGCACAGTCCTCAGATGTCATGCTTGGGAGCAGCATGATAGTGTGTGCTTTTGGGAGGGTGACTGCATTCTTTTGTATCATACAACCCTACCCTGAACTTGAAATTGCCTGAGGCTGTAGCTTCAGCTTTGCAGAGGAGTAAATGGAAATCAGAATTAGGGAAGATGGGAGGGAAAGAAACTAGAGGAAGCTGGATGAAGAGGCGAGAAAGTGTCGTAATGGCAGATGTAAGCCCAAACTTATCAGTCATGGCAATATAGAAATGAAATAAACTCAGGCTGAAACAAAATGATTTGGAAAACTTTAAAATTAATAAAAGATAATGTATATTCACACAAATTAGAACTCAAGGTAAAACATATTAAGAAGATCAGAGACAGATCTCTTTCTTTTTTTTTGAGACAGAGCCTCACTCCGTCACCCTGGCTAGAGTGCCATGGCGTCACAGGCCCACAGCAAACCTCAAACTCTTGGCGATCCCCCTTCCTTAGCCTCCCGAGTAGCTAGGACTACAGGCACCTGCCACAATGTCTAACTAGTTTTTCTATTTTTTAGTAGAGATGGGGTCTTGTTCTTGCTTAGTCTTGAACTCCTGAGCTTAAGCAGTTCACCCACCTCAGCCTCCTAGAGTGCTGGGATTACAGACATGAGCCACCATGCCCAGCCCAAAATGCACGAGGGGGATGTAATACACTGAATATCTCTAATACTGTATCTTTGATATACAGCTGTTTCTTTGAAATACAAGGAAAAATTGACAATCCTGGAGAGATTTTAGGGTGTCCTTCTTGTAGTGGGCTGAATGGTGGCCCTAAAGATATGTCCATGTCCTAATCCCTGTGACCTCTAAATATTATCTTATTTGTAAAAAGAGTCTTTGTGGATGTGGGTAACTTAAGGCTCTTGTGATGAGATCATTTTGGATTATCCAAGTGGGCCCTATGTGTCATCACAAGTGTCCTTATAAGAGAGAGGCCAGGAGAGAGTTGGTATCACAGAGGGGAAGACGCTGCCATGATGAAGCAGACATTACAGTCATGTGGCCACAAGCCTAGGAATGTTGGGGAGGCACGGGACAGATACTTCTTCAGGGCGTCCGGAGGGGGTTCCACCCTGCTGATGCCTTGATTTTGGATTTTTGGCCTCCAGAATTGGGAGACGAAAAATTTCTGTTGTTTTAAGCCACTGAGGTTGTGATAATTTGTAATGGCAGTCATAGGAAATGAATATATGGCTCAAAAATGGACATATCATGTGGAAACATAATTTGTAACATAAAGATATGAAGATTTAATTAAGTCTACAGCCAAACTGAGTGTACTTATTCTTTTTTTTGCAGTTTTTGGCCAGGGCCGGGTTTGAATCCGCCACCTCTGGTATATGGGGCTGGTGCCCTACTCCTCTGAGCCACAGGCGCCGCCCAGTATACTTATTCTTTTTAAATACATAGGGAAATAAATTAAAATTAGTCATGTGTTACTGTGGTCCCGAACGCCCTGGGCTATGGGCTAATACTGGTCTGTGGACTATTATGATCCCGGCCACAAAACATCACTGCCCCAGGTCTGTCTTTTGTCCCACCCTCCACCCTACCGTCTGTGTAAAAACTGTCTTCCTGGCTTAGTGCCCATAGCACAGTGGTTATGGCACCAGCCACATACATAGAGGGTGGCAGGTTCGAACCCAGCCCTGGCCAGCTAAATAACGACAACTGCAACAAAAAATAGCTGGGTGTTGTAGCAGCACCTGTAGTGCCAGCTACTTGGGAGGCTGGGGCAAGAGAATCGTTTAAGCCCAAGAGTTTGAGGTTGCTGTGAGCTGTGGCGCTATGGCATTCTACTAAGGGTGACATAGTGAGACTGCCTCAAAATAAAATAAAATAAGAAAAATAAAAACTATCTTCCATGAAACCCATCCTTGGTGCCAAAAGTTTGGGGACTGCTGATGTACTAGGCAATAAGGAAAATTCTACAAGTTCCCAAGGCTACAGTCATCAAATCTTCATTCTAATGGGGGCAATGCAATAAAAACAGTAACTAACAACAAAAAGAGAGACAGGATATCCCCACGTAACATCTGGAAATTTAAAAAAAAAACAACTCTTCTAAATAATTCATGTTTTAAAGAGAAAATCAGAATGGAAGTTATAGTACTTAAAACCAAATGACTGTAAAAGTTGTACACATAAAAAGTTATGGGATAAAGCCAAAATGGTTCTCAGAGGGGAATTTATAGCAGAAGTGCATTTATTAGAAATCAAGACAAATTGAAAAGAAATTAGCTAAGCTTTTGCCTTAAGAAACTGTAAAAACAACAATCTGAAGAAAGCAGTATGAAGAAAATAAAAAGACGTGAGCAGAAGTTAATGAAATAGAAAGCCAGAAAGTCCAGTAGAGTTGATCAACAAAACCAAAACAAGGTTTTTGAAATGATTAATAAAATGGAACATCTTAAGCAGATTTAACTAATAAAAAGGAGTGAAGGCATAAATAAATATCATGAGAAAACAAAAAAAGAGCTATAATTGTGGATACTATTGCTCATCAAAAAATTACAAAAGAATGCCAAGAAAGTAGTTGATATTGAAAACGTCCTGAGATGTCTCAGCGCTTGTGGCTCAAGCAGCTAAGGCGCCAGCCACATACACCTGAGCTGGAGAGTACGAATCCAGCCTGGGCTCACCAAACAATGACGGCTGCAACCAAAAAGTAGCCGGGCTTTGTGGCAGGTGCCTGTAGTCCCAGCTACTTGGGATGCGGAGGCAGGAGAATCACTTGAGCCCAGGAGTTGGAGGTTGCTGTGAGCTGTGACGCCATGGCTGTCTACCCAGGGCGACAGCTTGAGGTTCTGTCTCAAAAAAAAAAGTCAATTTCTAAAAAAAAGAAAATGTCCTGAGATAATAGAAACAATCAAAATTGAACCAAGTATGAGTAGAAAATCTGAATGGAGAGGTAATCAAAAATAAATGGAAATGATAGACAAAGATCAATAACTAGAAAAAAATCTATGTCACTTCATAGATGAATGCTATAAAATATTCAATGAAGTATTATTCTAGAGTTTCAAAATGGACTGAGCTAACCAATTCATTTAATGAAGTTAGTAAGAACTCTGTTACCACAACCAGGTAAGGATGGGTAAGACAAACTCAAAGGCTCATTAGACTTATGAATGTACATGTACAAACCACAAGGAAAAATTATTAATAGAATAATATATCTCAAGCCAACAGGACTGGTTCAAAAAATAATATTTATCTGTGTAGTTAACTGGCTTAATAAATTAAATGAAAATGAAAAAAATCCCTCACGATTTTCATAGTAGATTTTGACCTCTGCCCTTTCCCTCATAAACTTTCACACATGTTATAAACACCTAGAAAACTGAACTCCCTGAACTGAGAGAAGATATAAACCAGAAAAAAGAGCAACTACCATATTTAATGGAGCAAGAAAATTAAAACCAAATCACTTCTCTTGTAGCATATGTCCTAGGGCCAAAATTCAAGATAAGAAATAAAAAGTAGAAAGGAAGAAACAAAATTGCTACTATTTTCAGATGCTATAATCATCCAATTTGAAAAACCAAAAGAGATACTGACAAATGATTAGAATCAACAAAGTAGTTTCACAGGAGTGCTGAAGGTGAGTTGAACACACAAAGATCAGTAATTTTACTTCCACTAACAATAACCAATGAAAAATTACAATAGAGCAGAATGATCACATTCATCATAGTAACACAGAATCTGTTGGGTACCTAGGAATAGACTGCATCAACAGTCTTGTTTTTCTACAAAAAACAAACAAAAGACTTAAATTTTGTTTGGGTTGGCAGTATGCTCACATAAAAATTCGTGAGCTCTCCACGTGCTGTGCAGCTGTAGTTGGCCATGTGATGGAGGCCTGCTCAGGGGACTTCAGGCAGAATTCCTCCAGGAGGACAGTCCTCACCAGATAGGAAGACCCAGAGAAGGTGCTTTTGGCCCTGGCACCTTCTTCCTATACGGAGTACAGACAAGATACAGGAAATGCAACAGCCTTCTTGGGATTACATTATGGCAACTTTGTGCTGAAGATGGTGGAAGAAAAGACAGGAGATGTTCAGTTCCTTGATGATCTGGAGCAAATCATGGGCCCTGATTTACCTTGGGCTTCTGGCTGGAAGGTGGGTTTGGGGAAGGAGGAAAGAAGGGGAAGGAACTTCCTTCCTTACTTGTGAAAGCCACTCATCATTTAGATTTCCTCTAACTCACAAACATATGCAGTTCTGATACATAATCTAACCAAAAAGCGAAAAAACCAAATGACAGTGAGATGTGACTATGTACCTATTGAAAAGACCCAAGTCCAGAATCACATCCATACCAGGCACTGGTGAGAGTGTGGAGTGACAGAAGCTCTCATTCGTTGCTGGTGGAAATGCGAACTGGAGAGGAGGCAGGCAGGCTCCTGTAAGACTAAACATGCCCTTACCATAGGATCCAGCCTTCATACACCTTAACATGTGCCCAAGTGAGCCAAAAATGTGGGTCCACACAGAAACCTGCACGTGAATATTTATAGCAGCTTTATTCATAATTACCAAAGCACAGTACTATTATGAAACCAATTTACAATCACTCACACTTTCATATGAAGAGTAGATCACAACTATGGCCCAAGATGAAGGAGGGAGGAGGGGAGAAGGTCAGATGGAGGGCTGGTGAATGGTGGGATAACACCTATGGTGCATTTTGCAAGGGTACAGCTCGGATCTATTAAGTATAGAGTATAAATGTCTTAACACAATAATTAAGTAAATGAGATGAGGTACATATTAACTAGCACAATGTAAGCTAATTCTATATGAAATCAGCACATTGTACCCCACAAATGCATTAATGTATACATGTTCTAGGTGTTTATGATTTAATAATAAAAAAAAAAACTTGGAAGCAGCCATGATATCCTTTGGTAGTTAAATGGATAAACAAACTGTAGTTCACCCAGACAATGGAATATTATTCTGAGTTTAAAAAAATGAGCTACCAAATCATAAAAAGACAGGAGGAGAACCTTAAAAAAATGAGCTATCAAGTCATAAAAAGACAGGAGGAGAACCTTAAAAAAATGAGCTATCAA
Organism: Arctocebus calabarensis; assembly: GCA_963573935.1. Taxonomy (NCBI): domain Eukaryota; kingdom Metazoa; phylum Chordata; class Mammalia; order Primates; family Lorisidae; genus Arctocebus; species Arctocebus calabarensis. The sequence continues at coordinate 1,283 of CAUYON010072645.1, read as the reverse complement.
GTCATAAAAAGACAGGAGGAGAACCTTACATACACATTACTAGGAGAAACAACCCAATCTGAAAATGTTGCACACATTAGATTCCAAATATATGACATTATGGAAAAGGCAAAACTATGGGGGCAGTAAAAAGGTCAGTGGGTGCCTGGGGTTGAAGGGAGGGTTTTTTTTTAATACTAACTTTAGGGTAGTGAAAATACTCCGTGTGATGCTGTCATGGTGTACACATGTCACATTACACAGTGGAACCTCCACAGTGACCACCTCCCTGCACTGACCACCTCTTAAGTTGACCTAATTCTCATAGACCAGACATGCACCACATGTATCAGTACAGCAGGCCTAGCTGCTTACGTTGACCACCTCCTCATGTTGACCAGTTTGTTACTCTCCTTTGAGGGGTCACCTATGGAGGTTCTGCTTTACTTGTTCAGACCTACAGAATGTAACTCCGTAATTTACATCAGGGCCAAGAGTGAACCCTAATGTAAATGTGGATTCTGGGTCACAGCGACATACCAGTGTTGCTGACAGAGTGTAGCTGATGCCCCACTCTGGTGTGGGACCCCAGCGGTGGGGAGGCTGCGGGTGTGGCGCAGGAGGTACATGGCCAGCCTCTGTACCTCCCTCTCCATTTTGCTGTGAACCTAAAACTGCTCAAGAATGGAGGAAAAGAACCCAATGTACTCAGAGCTTCTATGAAACCTACTTATATTTACTCACACTTTCTTGTGAAAGATAGAACACAACTATAGTCCAGGATGAAGGAGAAAAATGAAGTGGGAAGGAGGTGGAGAGGGAGGTTTGACAGAGGGAAGGTAAAAGGTGGGACCACACCCGTGGAGCATATGACAAGGGTACAAGTCAAATCTGTCAAGTGTAGAACATGGATTGTTTTGGTACAATAATCAAGTAAATGAGGTGGAAGCTATGATTGGTTTGATCTAACCACATCAGATTGTATAAAAAGAAAATCAGCACATTGTACCCCACACATGCATGAATGCATTCATGATCTATATGTATTTGACTGAATAAAAAAAAAAAGAAGTCCTTTTTCTAAAAATAAGGGAAACCTAAATGGAGAAATCTGTAAAATGTCATAATAAAACATAAATGAAATCCTAATTAAAAGAAAGGGTGGGGGGAGGAGCCAAGATGGCGGTCTGTAGCCAGCTTTCTGCAGATGCTCCTGTCCAGAAGGAGAGTTAAAGGACAGAAATTTAGCAAGAAAGCCAACGGTTTGGAGCTGAGCCAAGAGACAAGGTCGAGGAACGCACATC
>CAUYON010072634.1:0-20837 GCA_963573935.1 Arctocebus calabarensis | reverse complement strand
TTCTTTTCTTAAAGTTTCATAGTTCTCTTTATAGAGATCTTTCACATCCTTTGTTAGGTAAACTCCCAAATATTTCATCTTCTTTGGCACTACTGTGAAAGGAATAGAGTCCTTGACTGTTTTTTCAGTTTGGCTATTGTTGGTGTATATATAATGGCTACAGATTTATGGGTGTTGATTTTGTAACATGAGACATTGCTGTATTCCTAGATCACTTCGAATTGTTTTGTAGTAGAATCTCTGTTTTCCAGATATACAATCATATCATCTGAGAAGAGTGAAAGCTTGATCTCTTCTGACCCTGTGTGGTACCCTTGATCGCCTTTTCTCCCCTGATTGCAATGGCTAAAACTTCCATTACGATGTTGAAGAGCAATGGAGACAATGGGAAACCTTGCCTTGTTCCTGATCTAAGTGGAAATGGTTTCAACTGAACTCCATTTAATACGATATTGGCTGTGGGTTTGCTGTAGATGGCCTCTATCAGTTTAAAAAATGTCCCTTCTATACCAATTTTTTTAAGTGTTCTGATGATGAAGGGATGCTGGATATTGTCAAAAGCTTTTTCTGCATCAATTGGGAGAATCATATGGTCTTTATTTTTTAATTTGTTCATGTGCTAAATTACATTTATAGATTTGCATATATTGAAACAGCCTTGAGACCCTGGGATAAAGCCCACTTGGTCGTGGTGTAAATTTGTTTGATGTACTGTTGGATTTTGTTTGTTAGTATCTTGTTAAATATTTTTGCATCAATATTCATTAGTGATACTGGTCTATCGTTTTCTTTTCTTGTTGGGTCTCTCCCTGGTTTAGGGATCAAGGTCATGTTTGCTTCATAAAATGTGTTGGGTAGTATTCCTTCTTTTTCTATATTTTGGAAGAGGTTTAGTAATATAGGTATTATTTCTTCTTTAAAGGTTTGGTAGAATCTGACGTTAAGCCATCTGGTCCTGGGCTTTTCTTTTTAGGGAGATTGTTTATAGTTGATGCTATTTCACAACTTGATATAGGCCTCCTCAACATTTCTACTACATTCTGGCTAAGTCTTGGTAGCTGGTGTGCTTCCAAGTATTGGTCAATTTCCTTCAGATTTTCATATTTCTGAGAGTAAAGTTTCTTGTAATATTCGTTAAGGATTTTTTGAATTTCTGAGGGGTCTGTTGTTATTTCGTCTTTACTGTTTCTGATTGATGAAATTAGAGATTTTACTCTTTTTTCCTGATTAGGTTAACCAAAGGTTTATCTATTTTATTGACCTTTTCAAAATACCAATTTTTTTATTTATTGATCTGTTGTATAATTTTGTTTTGTTTTCAATTTCATTTAATTCTGCTCTAATTTTGGTTATTTCTTTTCTTCTGCTGGGTTTGGGGTTGGAATGTTCTTCCTTCTCCAGTTGCTTAAGATGTCCCATTAAGTTTTTAACTTCCTCTCTTTCCGTTTTTTTGAGGAAGGCTTGCAGTGCTATAAATTTCCCTCTTCGGAATGCCTTTGCAAAATCCTAGAGGTTCTGATAATTTGTATCTTCATTGTTGTTTTGTTCCAAAAATTTGGTAATTTCCTTTTTAATCTTGTCTATGACCCATCTATCCTTCAGCATAAGGTTATTTAGCTTCCCTGTTTTTGTATGAGTATGCAGCCCCCTGTTGTTATTGAGTTCAACTTTTGTTCCATGATGGTGGAGAAGATGCAAGGAATAATTTCTATTCTTTTAAATTTGCTGAGGTTAGACTTGTAACCTAAGATGTGATAGATTTTTAAGTATGTTCCATGGGCTGATGAGAAGAATGTGTATTCAATTTTATTAGGATAAAATGTTGTGTAGATATCTATTAAATCCAGTTTTTGAATTGTTAATTTTAAATCTAAAATTTCTTTACTTAGTTTCTTTTTGGAGGATCTATACAACACTGCTAAAGGAGTATTAAAATCTCCAAGTACTATGGAGCTGGACAAAATCAAGTTACTCATGTCTGTTAGAGTTTTTCTTATAAATTTAGGCACATTCTGGTTGGGTGCATAAATATTAATAATTGAAATCTCATCATATTGAGTATTACCCTTGACAAATATGAAATGATTATCCTTATCCTTCCTTATTTTGGTTTGTTTAAAGCCTATTGTATCTGTGAATAAGATTGCAACACCTTTGCTTTTTTTTGTTTTTCATTTGCCTGGAATATAGATGATCATCCCTTCACCTTGAGTCTAAATTAGTCTTTTAAGGTAAGATGAGATTCTTGTATGCAGCAGATATCTGGCCTGAGTTTTGCATTCAGTTAGCTAACCTATGCCGCTTTAGAGGACAATTTAAACTATTCACATTAACTGAAAGTAATAATAAATATTTAGAACATCCAGTGGACATTTTTAATCCCTTCCTCACAGTGGAAGTTGAAATTTGGTAAAAAGTTTCTGGGTGAGTATACTGTTGTGGTGGAGGATTATGCTGGTCATTATGGAGGACAGGTCTGAGAATATCCTGGAGAGCTGGTTTAGTTATAGCAGATTTCTTCAACATTTGGATGTCACTAAAATATATAATTTCTCCATCATAAATGAAACTCAGAGTAGCTGGGTACAGGATCCTGGGTTGAAAGTTCTTTTGTTTTAGGAGATTAAAAGTAAATGACCATTATCTTCTAGCTTGAAAGGTTTGATCAGACAGATCTGTAGTTATTCTAATATTCTTCCCCTTGTAGGTAATGGATTTCTTACGTCTGGCTGTTTTCAGAATTTTCTCCTTCGTATTAACTTTAGTGAAGTTAATTATGATTCGTCTAGGGGATGTCTTATTTGGGTTGAGTCATGCAAGAGTTCTGAAACTGTCTGTTATCTGCATTTCAGAGTCTCTAGGCATGTCTGGAAAGTTCCCTTTCATAATCTCATAAACAGGAGACTCTGTGCCTTGTGACGCCACTTTGTCATTTTCATGTATCCCTATAAGGCAAATATTGGTGTTCTTCGAGTTATCCCAGAGCTGTCTGAGAGAATGATCCATTTTTGCTTTCCATTTCTGTTCCTCTTTGGAAGTTTGGGAGCATTCAAAAGCTTTGTCTTTTATGTCAGAAATCCTTTCTTCTGCTTGCTCCATTCTGTTACTGAGGAATTCTACTGTATTTCTCAGTAGAATCTTTGAGGGCTGCAACTTCTTGTCTCAATGTGACAAAATCTTTGGTCATTTTGTCTTTGAATTTGTTGAATTCTTGTGGGTCACCTTGTGGATTACTGCCTGAAATTCTAATTCCATCTTTTCCTCCATTCCCCTGATCTTATTTGCTATCCAGACTCTGAATTCGATTTCTGACATCTCAGCCATTTGCTTATGCAAGGGATCTTGTGCTGTATCTACCTCGTCATTCCTTGGGGGAGTTGATCTATTCTGATTATTCATACTGCCAGAGTTTTTCTGTTGATTCTGCCTCATGATTATTTTTCACTGTAGCCTATGTCTGTCGTCAGAGTTGGGGAGATGTCTTTCCAAGATCAGACCCGGGCAGGATCACTCTGTTGTTACTGGATCTTTGTATGGAGTTACTCTGTGTAGCTCTTCTGGGACTGCCCCATCCAGGGAGTTCTGTCTGTGGGAGCAGCTCCAGATTGTGGCACCCCCAGATCAAGCAGCAGGGTGTGGGATGGGGCACCTGGTAGGTCCCTGTGGAGTGGAGTTCCTAGCTGCTGTGGGGTGGCTTGGCAGTGCCAATCAGGGCCATGCAGGGGTCCCGGCATAGTGGAGATTCTGGCAACTGTGGGTGGCGGGCCTGGGGCACGGATTGGAGCCAGTCAGGGGTTCCATCTGGCGGTGGTCTGAGGCCAGGTGGGGCACAGATCGGCGCTGAGCGGGCATCCTGGCGGACTTCCTAGCCTCTGCTGGTGGCTGGCCAAGGCCAGGGGGAGTGCCAATTGGGGCTATGCGGGAATCCCTGTGGAGTTCATGGCCGCTGCTGGTGGTGGGCCAAGGCCTGGTGTGGGTCCAGGCTGAGCGGACCTCCTGGCCGCTGTGGGTGGTGGGCCTGGGGAAAACATCAGAGCCAGGCGGGGTCCCGGCTGGTGGATGGCTGAGGCCCCATGGGAGTCCCAGCAGACTTCCTGGCCCCTGCTGGTGGCAGGCCAAGGCCTACCAGGGTGCCAATTGGGTCGTGGGGGTCCCTGTGGAGTTCCTGGCCAGGGCTGGTGGCAGGCCAAGGTCAGGCAGGGTGCCAATCGGGGCCGTGCAGGGGTCCCAGTGGAGTTCTTGGCCCCTGTGGGCTGTGGGCCAAGGCCCTAAGGGGCACTTATTGGAGCTGTGTGTGTGTGTGGGGGGGGGGTGCCAGCAGCTGGTGGATTTGACTGGGGCAGAGTGGATCCTTGCAGTTCTGGGTGGGGTCCCTGGCCTGGGGGCTGATTGGGGATTGGTGGGGCCCCAGAGTCTCTTACCTGGTGGGCCTCTTAGTCTGGCAGATAGGGAGGGTGGGTGCTGCTCAAGTCCTTCTCCCTCAGTTTCAGCAGAGGTCAGACTTCTGGTGCATCAAGTAAGGGGGGAAGGGTGTCCTGGAAGTTCAGAATGGTGGAAAACTTTAGTTCAGTTTTTCTGCCTGAAGCTTGGTTTCTTGAAGTCGCAGCTTCAGCTTTCCTCAGCAGAGGTGACCTGCAGTTATCAGTTCTTTCTCTCAGCTGGGCTCCCAGTCTTCAGCTCAATTGGGCAGTTTCTGGAGGTTATCTTTCCTTTTGGACAGGAGCCTCTGTTGGAAGCTGTTTCCAGTTGACCATCTTTCCCCCAAGCTAGATTTAACTTATAAAAGCTGTTGACTTCTATCATTTGGATAATCTATGACTTTATTTGCTCATTGAAATATTGCAAATTTGACTTGGAAGATTCCTCTTTGTCAAGACAGGGCAGAGAAGATTCAGAAGCTATGATAAGGGGACAGGCAAACCATGAATACACACCTTACTGCAGTTTCTCAGTGGTGTCAGTTTTTTGATAGATGTTTAGTTATACTTGTAATTGTGCCAAAATGGCTAGTAATCAATTTGGTGCCTAGTAGTGGTTAAATTGTGTTTCTACCTTGCCATCCAAAATTATGTTTTCAAGTCCTAATCCCCAATGCCAGAAGGTAGGACCTTTGACGATTAAGGTTAAATGGGGTCACAGTGGTGGGCTCTAACTCATGTGACTGTGGTGGTAGGATCTTCCAAGAGGTGGCAAAATTTAAGTGAAGCCACTAAGGTGGGCCACAATACAGTCTGACTAGTGTCCTAAAAATGAAATTTGGTCTCAAAATATGACACCAGAGGGCTCATATGCACAGAGGGAATCCCATGTGCAGAGGAAATAAGACAGAGGCCAACTGTAAGCCAAGGAGAAATTACATCCTGCCAGCACCTTGATCTTGGACTTCCAACCTCCAGAACAATGAGAAATGAGTTTTTCTTGTAAAAGACACCCAATCAGTGGTGTTTTGTTATGGCAGCCCAAGCAAATGAATGCAGTGCTATAGAGCACAAATATAGGTTTCAGCTGTCTTCAATTAAACAGTTCCCCTCTAATTAGCTAAAAGAAATTTGCACTGAGGAAAAAAACAGGTCTTGATAAGCCTTTAGGACACACGCACTGAAAATGGTAAAAGTTATAGATTCCGACTAAATTTCTGAAAGTTATTTAACCCTGGTTATTTAGTAGCAAGACTGAAAGCTGATGGGGAAACTCCAGAAGAGTGGTGGTTTTTGCAGACCCTCCTGAGCAACATATGGTGCTCATCAACCCTAGGAGTTATTGATTTGGCATTGTAACATTCTGTGACCATGGGTATGGTAGGTCTGTCCCCAGTGTGGCTCCGAGCAGTAACAATACAGAGAAATATCTTTTAATAGTCCAGCTTTTCCATGGCAAGAGTTGAGTCTTGAAATCATCTCTCTTTTGCCCAGTCTTTATTTTTTCAGTGTGTAGGCTTGGAAAATTTTAGAACGTTCTGGCTTGAAAGTATTTATTAAATTCTAATTATATGTTTTATATTTATACCATTCCTTGTATGGTATAAGCAGGATCTTCAAGGCTATTGACATTTCTCCTTTTTCTTGAGGAAAAGAATAATGTGGGGGCCCCAAATTCTAAATAACTGAAATGGTTCACTTGCCACATTACAGTGCTGGGTGTTTCTTATGCATCCTGGAAAGCAAGGCCCATTTTTAAATGATATCTTAAAAATAAATTGGCACAAGCTTTTATGATAGTGCCTTGATTAAAAATGCAAAAAAGATAAAAACATATGTTATCGTCTTTAAACACAGATGTTTCCCTCCAGAGAAATATGGTCAGTCACACGCACACACACACATACTCCCTCCCAACTCGCCTTTGGTTACCCATTGAAGAATTTAATCACTTTCACATTGAGAAATATTTTCTTATATAGCCGATCTTAATCTCCAATGTAGCAGTTTATCTATTTCTTCCCTTTAGGTCTTCAGCTAAAAGAGAGTCCCTCAGTTTTTCACATACTGGGGGACTTAAAATGGTGAGATAGGTCATACCTGTCAATTATAATACCAGACTTGAATTCATAGAGCATTGATTCTTTTAGCTCCCTACCTCTGAGAAAAAGAGAGTGGGGAATAGCTATTGTTTGGCAGGATTTCATACATTGCTGTAGTCCTTTTTTTTTTTTTTTTTTAATGAACAAAATTTGTCCTCATCAGATTTGTCCTAATTCTTTAGTAAAAGCATAGGGAAATAAAATTTCTTCTGTTCATGATTGAAAGAAACTCGAGAAAAAAACACAACCGAGCCCCTTTTACTCTTCTTCTGTTGTTCGTACTTTATAGAATATGTTTTAAGCATGTGCTGCACACATCTTGTTCACTTGTGATTCTTGAATTGTTAGCTTTTAGATTGAAAAGAGACATTTTGGAATTTTGATGTCTAGGGATTAGCTTGATTAAAATAACCCTCCCAAAGGTCATGATTATCAGATCTAAATACAATTAACAACAAACCAAGAACTATTTGAAGGCTCTGCCAAGCCACCAAACCCAAGTAGAAACTAGAGAAGACATTATTTTTTAAAGATGGACTGCAGTAGGTGAAACTTGCCATTTTGTGACTATTTACCTAAAAGAACAAGTGTATTAGAAAGATACAAGCTTACATACTTTAGATGTCAGAAAATACAGTTTGGGTTTATCAGAGCCGTCAGAATATTTGGGAAGGAAACCCTGAAAGGGAATGGACTAAGGAGGGAGTAATCCCTCACACAATCGCTAAAAATGTACCCACACTCTTGGCTAATTACTTACCTATGTATTTACAGGGGAGACCCAAATGGGGCCCCAAATAAAACAAAACAAAAGCAGAAAGTAGAGGCTAAAATCACTGAGTGGAGAGCACAACTACTATCAATGCAGAGGAGATAAGAGTTTGAACTTAATTATACGTTAGAATTTAAAAATAAATCCCTCTCCAGATAAACATAAGATAATCCATGATATTTCCAATGCAGTGTTCATAATGTCCTATACCCAAAATAAAAATACAGGAAAATGTGATCTTTACTCATGAAAAATCTTAATAAATGGAAACAAATCCACAGGTGAACTAGATGTTAAAATGAGCAAGTACTTTAAAACAGCTTTTATAAATATGTTTAAGTTCAATAAGATAAATTTGTTTATAGTGGATGAACACAGGGAATCTCAGTACAGAAACAGAAACTAAAAAAGAACAAAATGGAAATTATAGACATCTCCCCAAATACAATCATTGAAATGAAAAATTCACTGCATGGGCTAAAAAGTGAGTTTGAGATGGCAAAAGATTCACTGAACTTGACGATATTGCAGCAGGAATTATTTATTGAAAGGACAAAGAGCAATGAGACGTGAGAAAAACTGGGATGGAGCTTTGCCAATCTGTGGAAAGGTACCAGGAAGTCTAACATGCAAGGAATTTGAGTCTGAAGGCAAGGTATGAGAAAATGAAACAGAACAGTACACAAACAGACAGAACAAATTGAGGAAATAATGGCTGAAAACTTCTCAAATTTGCCGAAAAACATCAATTTAGAGGTTAAAGAAGCTGATGAACTGCAGGCAGTGAAAATACAAAGAAAATCACATATAGGTACATCTTAGTGAAATTGCTACAATCCAAAGCTAACAAGAAAATTTTGAAAGTAGCCAGAGGAAAAAGACTCAGTGTCTCTCCCACAAATGAAAAAGCAATACAAATGAAGGCAATTTCTCATCAGCCAACTGAGTAGTATTTTAAAGTCTTAAAATTTAGGAGAAAATAAACACCCTGGTAAATCACAATTATATATACAAAAATTTCAAAAATGAAAGGGGAAGATAATTAAAATTTTAAAACATAGAACTTTTGCCAAAAGATCCATATTACAAAAAATATTAAATTAAAATATTCAAGCTGAAGGAAAATAACAGTAGAGGGCAAATAGGATGTAAGAGAAAGAATAACTATCACTGTAATGTATACATATGTGGATAAGTGCAAAAATATAGGTATTATGTATATAGTGTCATACCTTGGTATAAATGGGGGATTGGTTCCAGAGACCCCCCCAAAAGATACCTAAATCCACAGATACTAAAGATCCTTATATAAAATGGTACAGTATTTGTATATGACCAATACACATCTTCTAACTTTAAATCATCCTTTGATTACTTATAATACTTATGATTACTTATAATACTCATATGACATTGACATTGTATTAAGTATTATAAGTAAACTATCTTGTTCTTTTATTCACATCATTTTTTTATTGTTAAATTGTTACGTTTTCTTGGTTTTCTTCTGAATATTTTTAACCCTTGGCTGTTTGAATCTGTAGATATGGAATTTGCAGATACAAAGGCCAACTGTATGTGCATGTATATATTTATACCTATCTCTATATTAAATCTCTATATATGCTTCTTTAAAAGGCTTAAGATGGTTTCATGCAAAAATTACATCATCATATCATGGAGTTTATGATACTGGTGTATATATACACAAATATAATTGCATATACTAACAAAAATATAAGGCAGGAGGTAAATAGAACCAGACTGTTGCAAATTTTAAATGTTCTGTGTGAATTAGTCCAAGACCAGGTCTTAATAAATTTTCATAAAGTATATTATAATTCTCAGAGCAGCTATAAAAATAATGCAAAGGGATAAAGCTAAAAGCCACTGGATAAATCAAAATGGAATATTAAATTTTTCAATGGTTCAAAATATCAGGAAAGTAGAAATAGAACAAAAATAAATAAAAAATAGAAAAAACTTATGTATAGCATTAATTATCTTAAATATAAATATAATAAAATCCACAATTATGGCAGAAATCATCGACTAGGTATAACAGTAAGATCTAGCTACATTTCATCAACAAGATGTACACTTTAGACATTAAAAAAAAAACAGGTGTAGATTCTCCATGACTTATGATGATGAGGTTATGTCAGGATAAACCCATTGTAAGTTGAAAATATATTAAGTCAAAATATCCTTAATACACTTCTTAACCTACCCAAAATCATAGTCTAGCCTTGCCTACCTTGAACATACTCAGAGTACTTCTATTAGCCTCTAGTTAAGATAAATCATCTATTTTATAAGAAAAGTTGAATATCTTATGTAATTTTTAAAATACTATACTGAAAATGAAAAACAGAGTAGTTGTATGGATACTTGAAGTATGGTTTCTACTAAATGTGTATCACTTTTGTCCCATTATGAAGTAAAAAAAAATCATAAATTGAATCAATATAAGTCAGAAAACATCTGTACTTTAAATATAAAGATATAGCAGAACATATCCCATGAAAAAATAACTCTATTTATGCTAGACAAAATAGACTTCCACACTAAGCATAATTACCAGAGATTAATATCGGCATTTTATGATAAAAGGATCAATACACTAAGAAGTTATAGCAATTATAAATCTTTGTACTTGGCAACAATCATTTCAAAATAAGAGAATTAAGAGAACTGAGAAACAGAGAGAGCAAATAAAATAAATCAAGGTAAGATCATTATCATATTTTAGCAGTCTTCCTTCAATAATTTATATAGCAGTTAGGCCAAACCATCACTAAGGATACAGATGAGATACAAAAAATCTGAATGGCACTATCAACTGATAGAGAAAACTATACCTTACAAATACTGACTATACACTTTTTAGATGTGCATGGAATGTTCACTAAGATAGACAGATATGGGGCAAACTTTATCTGCAGCAAAAAGAAAACAATGTCATCTGCCTGGCTTTGTGATGAGGGGGAGTTGACTGGAATAATTACTCTCAAGAGATATCAGAGTGCCCTACATAACACAGGTGTTGGCTATGGGTTACTCAGTTGTATCCATTTTTTAGAATTGTACATCTAATATTTGTTTATAGGTGAATTTTACTTTAAAAAAGAAACTATCACCACAAATACTACTAAAAATAGTCAAGTACATGGTAGTTAATACAAATTGGGTGAAAGTAAAGAGAAATTATGAATGGCAGAATGTTGATAATTCTGAAACTTGGATGATGGATCCATGTGGTTTCAGTACACTATGTTCTTTACTTTGGTATAAGTTTTCACTTTTTTTGTAATAAAAACTTAAAAAATAATTTGATCTGAAATAAAAACAATGCAATGAACAATTATTGGAAAATTGAGTTATCCAGTAATTATTTAAAACTTAAATATGTTTTTGATTTTACCTAAAACAATTAAATATATTGCTCACATGCAGAAATAAAAGATTTTAAACTTAAAAATCAATAATGAGATAGCAAACAAACCAATTCAGTATTGGCAAAAAATTCAAATAGATATTTTACTAGAATATGTCATTATATAGATGACAAATAAACATATGAAAAGAGATTCAACATTTGTCAACAGAGAAGTACAAATTAAACACGCAATGAAGTATCAGTACATATTCACTATAGTAGCTAAAATTAAAAAAATTGATGATACTAAGTGTTGGCAAGGATGTGGAACAACTGGTTGGAATGTTAAATTAAACATATTCTTAACAAATTATTTAGAAATTTTACTCCTAGACATTTATACATGGTAAAATAAAAGCACATGTACTAATAAATATCTGTAAAGAGATTTTCATAGTTTTATTTATACTTATGAAAAACTAGAAATAATACATATATTTATTAACTGTAGAATAGTTAAACAAATTTTGAAATGTCCATAATTGTATGGGTACAACTTAATGCAATTTAGCCCTCAAAAGCATTGCATTGAGTACTAGAAACTAGAAATAAAATATTATGTATTCTGTAAATGTGTTAATATCAAATTCTAGGAAAGGAGAAAATATAGTGATGGAAGGCAGATCAGAGGTTGTCAGTGTTTCATGGGTGGGAGGAGGCAATTGAAAACCAAAAGGCATGTGAGAACTTGTTGGAATGATGCAAATAGTTTGTGTCATGATGTAGTAGAAGTAACATAAATTGAAGGACTGTAGAAAGAGCAGATTTTACAAATAAAAAATGGATTAGGAGTATGCTGCTACACAGTCAAAATCTCTCTTTCAGGAGAAATTTAATTTTCTTCCTGGTACTATTTCTGATAAAATGGAACGTAAGATCACAGAAAACGCAGTAGCTCAAAACTCATTAGGGTTGAAGATGTGACATGGAAACCAGACTTATCCTTAGGCACAGCAATAAAGGCTCAGGAAACCCTATGTACTATTTACTTAGACTCGGACTTCTGATTCTGTCACAGTCAAACGTTATCCCAAGGAAATTGTTAATGGACTGTGGGACTTTAAATACATGATTCCCAAATCAGTTCTAAGTAAACACCACCTCCCTACATGATATCCTGCTTGCCGACTGTGCCTTATGGTCACATGGTACTTCTCCAAGACATTTTTTCTTGGCGTTATTTCAGTCTTCTGCCCTTCTGAGTCAGAGAAGGAGAGCTCAGTTGTTGATATTTGAAGTGGGAAAAGATGAAGCACAGAAAATATCTTGTCTGTATTGAGAGACAAATGGAGCTAAAAAAGACAATCATTTGAGTAGTAGTGGTATCAACCTATCCACAAAGCTTTCTGTGATTGTTTTTATAGTTATTTTAAGGATTAAGAATTCAAAATGTATCTTAACAGCATCCCTCAGAATTCAGAATTTGAATAATCATCCCAATACTCTCTTTCGTATTGTATATTTTAACTTTTAAATTGACAAATAAAAGTTGTGTATATTTATTGTGTACAACATGTTTTGTTATACATATACATTGTTGAATAGCTACATCAAGCTATTTAACATGCATCGCTTCACATGTTCGTGTATGTGCGCATGTGCGTGCACATGCACAGTAAGAACAGTTAAAATCTATTCTCAGCAATTCTCAAGTGTACAATATATTGTTATTAATTATAGTCACCATGAGGTACAATAGATCTCTGGAACTTATTCCCTTGGTCTAACTGGAATTTTCTATCCTTTGATCAAGATCTTCCTTTTTTAAAGCCCTAGTAGCCTTTTTTGGTAGTGGAAATAGTAGAATTCAAAGGCATCACTTGAGTAGTGATTTTCAGCATAGCCTTTCTTACAGAGAGTTGCTGATGCCAATACTGCCTACAGTTTCTTAGCAGTATTTACAGCCAGTTAGGAAGGTTTATCAAGTTTGTCAGCAGCACTGAAAAGAGCTGATAGGTCTAGGGTATTCCTGCAGCTAAATTTTGTGCCCAAAGTCTTGGGCTCATTATCAGGGCTGTGTGTTACCAACAGGTATTTCTAGAAACTAGAATGTGAGTGGGTGTGTGGGTGAATTGAAGGTAAGGAAAGAGGCATTGGGGGAGACATTGGCTTCATGTTTTCCATTGGGTACTTAGCTGGATACACCAACCTTATTTACGCAGTCTGACTCTTAGCCACACATCAGGATTTTGGTGAGAAATCTTTGTATCCTCCCCTCTCAAATTCAGCACTCTCCACACTCTCCAGCACCATTTTTCCTCCAGCGGAGATAGGTGCTATGATGAGCATGGATGGGCAAGAGAAAGGGTAAACCAAAAGCAAAAGCAAGACTTCCTGGCTGTTTCAATAAACCAGAATAAACAAAGTACATAGTGAATGTAAAGATATGAAAAAGCTGAAGATACAAGAGACATTTAAGATCCAGAATTCAAAATCCTGATGAAGGTGTAGAAACAAACACAGGGCAACTAGATGGAGGACAGCACCATTCACAGAGCTAGTAAAACAGGAAAAGTTGCTCACTGGATTGGTGATCATTATAGAGTATATCCATGTAAGGGATCCAAGGGAAAATAAAACAGGAATCTTGAACTTTGGTGCAAATCTTGTGGTCTCATTGTTTGCTTTTTTAAAAATCTATGTGACTATCTCTCCAGCCTTACTTTCTTTTATGCCTTCTTACTTTGCTTCCTCAATTCCCTAATACATTTACACTTAGCATCTTTTTGTGCCTCGAATGCTTCCTGCTCTGTCTCACTTCAGTGACTCTGCAAATGCCCTTCCTTCCTGCGTTCTCTTCTCCCACCCTCTAGGAATCCTGTCTCTACTTGCTAACATCCACCCGTCAGGATTCCACATAGTCAACCTTCTCCAGGAAGCCTTACCTGCACCATCCTCAGAATTCCAAGGTCTAAGTTAGATAACTTTCTGATAAACTCTATTTCCTCTATCATAGCATTTATTACCCATATGGATATTGGACCCTAAATTGTCTCTCTTCATCTCTATATTTGCAGAAAGAATGTTGGCCTGGCCAATAATTGAGAACTAAGGTCACAATAAAAATTAAATACATATTAGCAAAAGTGAATATTTGAATTATCTATTAAGCAAACCTAAAACAAATATGATGATGCCCCAATTCTCAAGCTTTGTATTCATTGTGATTTATATGATATAAATTATAATTTATGATGATAATGTGTAGTACATATAATATGTATAGAATGTAATTATGAATTATATACCCATATATAGAATGTATATATATGTACACATTGACATAAATACACATAAATACATATACTTTATTTAATGCATTTTATTTTATTTCACTCAGCAGACATTGTGTTTTTTATAAATTGAAGGTTTTTGGCAACCTTGCATCCAGCAAGTCTATCAGTGCCATTTTTTCAACAGCATACATTTACTATGTGTCTCTGTGTCACATTTTGGTAATACTTGCAATATATCAAAATCTTTCATTTTTCATATATCTGTTATAATCTGTGATCAGTGACTTTTGGTGTTGTAATTGTTTGGGGCACCATGAACCATGCACATATATAATTGTGAACTTAATATTGTGTCTGCTCTGATGGCAGAGTTTACGAGCCATTCTCTCTCTCTATTCCCTGAGGCATAAGAATATTTAAATTAGGTTAATTAATAACCCTACAAGACTTCTAAGTGTTCAAGTCAAAGGAAGTGTTCAGTCAAATCAGGAACTGGAAATGACGAAGCTTAGTGCAGAAGGCATGTGGAAATCTGAGAAAGGCTGAAAGCTAGGCCTCTTGGGCCAAAATTTAGTCAAGTGGTGAAAGTAGATGAAAAGTTCTTGAAGAACAGTAAAAGTGCTACTACACTGAACATATAAATGATAAAAAAGTAAAAGGCCTAATTGCTCACATAAAGAAAGTCTTAGTGGTCTACATAGAAGATTAAAAACAGCAAAAATATTCCCTTCCTTAGCCAATGCCTAATCCAGAGCAAGGCTCAAAGTCTTGTCAATTCTATGAAAGCTGAAAGACATGAGGAAGCTGAGGAAGAAAAGTCTGAAACCAGCAGAGGGCGGTCCGTGAGTCTTAAGGAGAGAAGCCGTCTCCATAAAAAATGAGTGTAAGGTGAAGTAGTAGGTGCTGATGGAGAAGCAACAGCGAGTTATCCAGAAGATCTAGGAGGAAGTTGTCAAGAAAATCTAAGATGATCGATGAAGGTGGATACACTAAACAACAGAGCTTCCATGTTTACCAGCCTTCTATTGGAAAAAGATGTGATTTAGGACTTTCATAGCTAGAAACGAGAAGACAATGTCTGGCTTCAAACCTTCAAAGGACAGGCAGATTTTCTCTTTAGGGGCTAATGCAGAGAGAAAGAAAAGGGGAGAGAAGGTATGTAATGCAGTAAGAATTATAAAAGAGTTCTAAATGATATCCTATCTTTAGAAAAGAGGAGTATGCCTTTATACATAGCATTTAGTATTTTAGAGTTATCAAAATATATGAAGAAGAAATAAGGTGAAGAAAGTTTTATGCCCCTTAATATTTAAGATTATGCAAATATATGAAAATAAATAACCAAGAGAAATCTAAGACCTGTTTCTGAATATTGTAAACCCAGATTTTCAATAATAAGGTAAAAACTGGCATGATGTCTAATATGTGAATAGAAATGGATTTCACATCTTTGTCAAAAATAAATATTATGTCCCAAGTTTTGTTTTAATTTTTATTAAATTATAATCATGTACATTGGTGCAATCATGGGGCACAATGTGCTGACTTTATATATATTCTAAAATATTTTCATTGAACTATTTAACATAGCCTTCATGGCCTTTTAATCACGATATGAAAACATTTATATTCTACATTTAGTAATTTTCACTGTTCTAATCTCTAAAAGATAATGACAACATTTTTCTAAGTAATCTCATAAATCGCAAGCAGAGTTGCTGGCGTATATTCACACTCAATCTGTGATAGTTGTTAACTGTATGCATGTCGCAAACAAAATTGCAAGAGCTACAGATTAATGATTCCTTTTCTATTCTTGATGCACCCACTTATTTTCCAATATCTTCTTTTTTCCTTTTTATACTATTTTTTCCTACCATCACCTTCTAGAATGCACACAAACATATTGCTGCAAAACTCTGACAACTGGAAATAATAGTTCCACTTCTCTCTCTTTTTTTCATTACTATTCTAATGTGGTAGTTCTATTTGACTCTGTTTATTAATGTTGACATTCCAGCCTTTTGAGGTCTCCCTTTTTCATGAATTTGATTTATAGAGTTCCGATAGGTTTGTGCAGCAGTCTTTTATCTCCAGGAAAATGTTCTGCTCTATTTTGTAGGAGTTCTAATTCTGACATTTGGTGACATTTTCTCTTAATGTTGACAGTTTGGCTTTTTTTTTTTTTTCTGTAGATAGTGAACCTCACTGGTGTGGTGTTTCATTTGTTTTATTTAGTCTGGTTTATGTCTAAAAGCCTTACAAAGTTTTCTTCTCGCAATATATTCTTGTTTTGGTTTGCCTTGGCATTACTTTTTGTTTGCCACAAATTATTTTATTGTTTACTAGGATATGGGATGTTGAATTTTTTTTTCCATAGGCATCAGGCAAAAGCTTTTTTGTTACTATTTTTTAAAATAAGAACTCCTCCTACCTATAATCATTATGTTGTCAAAGTTATGTATTTTTGAAGCAAAATAAAATAAAATTTCTTAATCCAACCAAAACTCAATTTTGTCATTAGTTTTTAATTTGTCCTGTGTTTATTTATATTGAGGGTTAGACAAAATTTTGTTATAGATACTTCAGATGTATCTTTGTTATCGATACCTCTCAGCAAATATTCTATCTTTATCTTGCATTTGCAGTAAACACTCCGATCCAAAATTGCCAATGGGAAAAATGGCTGCATTTTCATAGCAAAAGAAGTGTATTTTTATCTTAGTTAAAATGAGCACAATTAAGGCAATGCTTTCGGGCTAGCGATGGGAATTACTTAGACTAATTAGACAGCACTTAACTAGGACTGATGATCTACCTCACAACTATTCACACCGTACCTGACAAGGCAAGAATAACATTCCTTCCCACAGTGCCAGGGTTATTAAAAAGTCATAGAGGGTAACATGCTTGCGAGGCTTGAAAATTTAAACTAGTAGATAATTTCTTTATTCACATGTCAATCATGCCCTATTGCGGTCTCAAACTTTATCTTTGGGGTGTTTACAGATATTTAACCCACAGCTACCATGCTTCGTTTGCTATTAGACTTGTACATTGCTAGGCTAAGGACACCCATCTCTAGCATCTGTGCAAATTCACATAAATAATCACTCCACACACACACACACACGTGGTTCTTCACATGATTTATTTTATTGATACTTTTTCAAAGCCAGCATTATCTTTTTTAAAGTGGTTCATACAAATTTGATAAACTTTAGAGTCAGAATGTTCTGTAGTAATGTAGAAATAAATTATTTTTCCACATAATAAATGTGTATAAAAGATACACAAGAAAGAAAGATTCTAAACATTTTTACAGTGCAGCTGATTCTCCACAGAATGTATTCATACATAAGATCAGATGTACAAAGAAAAATGGTGTAATTAAAGCCCTGTATTCATAGACTCCTATTTGAAGTTTCTCTCAAAGGAAAGGTTAGAGAATATTATAAAAGATGAACAGTTATCACCCAAGATTAACAAATCACAGACTTCCTTATGGAGGAAGGAGACAATCTCTCAATATCCCCTAAGGGTGATCTGGACATTTGGGCTGAATTTGTTTACACACAGATAACCTTAATGAGATTATTTTTGCACTTCTCCTGTGCTTTTTTATTATTTCAATTTCCCAAAACTTTTGATTTTATGAATTACTCATGAATTGTAATTTGTATATTTAAGGAAATGAGTATTTAAAGTCATTTGTGGGAGGCTGGGCTAAACTCTCCTTTCTACTATCTCACCCTTCATATCATTTTTTATATTGTATCAACAGTGTTTTAGATCCGCAACCATTTTTTCATATTTTTATAAAATAGAATTTTAATCATTTATTTATTATCTAATTAAAATAATACAAATTTTTGCTTGGGTATTTTTAATTAGACACCCATGAGAAAAAGAAAAAAAAAAAGAATATTTACTCTTCAGGGACTTTCCTAGTCAGTGATGTCACCTCTCATTTTCTGCCATCAGTGATCTGGCCTCTCTTGTTTACTAAGAGAAGAGATAGCACTTCAATGCCAGCCGTCCCCATACTTCAGCTGAGGACTCTCTCTTAGTTGACTTCCATGGTGACATGGATGATCCATCTGATGTTGTGGGTCTGCGTCCTCATGGGCTAGGTCTTCTTTTTTTCCTTCATTAAATCATAACTATGTACATTGATGCATTTATGGGATACAATTTACTGATTTGACATACAATGTGGAATGCTTAATTGAACTGATTAACATAACTATCATCTCACTTACTTCTTGTAAAACATTTATACTCTATTCTTAATAGTTTTGAAATGAACCATTGCATTATGCACATTAGGTGAGGTTCCACCAAATACCCTCCCTCCTCTTGGCCCTTTCCTTCCCCTCCCCACTTCCTCCTCTTCCCTCCTTCTTTCTAGACTATAGTTATGTTTTACCATTCACATGAATGTGTAGTGAATATCAATTTCATAGTAGTACTGAGTACATTGGATACTTTATTTTCCATTTTTAGATACTTTACTAAGAAGAATATGTTCCAGCTCCATCCAGGCAAACAAAAAAAGAAGTGATGTGTCTATCTTTTTATGACTGTATAGTATAACATGGTGTATATATATCACAATTTGTTAATCTATTCATGAGTCAATAGGCAATTGGGCTGTTTCCATGACTTGACAAATATGAATTGTGCTGCAATAAATATTCAGGTGCAAATGTCTTTGTTGTAAAATGATTTTTGATATTCTGGGTATATACCTAGAAGAGGAATTGCAGGATCAAATGGTAGATCTACTTTTAGTTCCTTGAGTACTCGCCAAAGTTCTTTCTTAAAAGGTTATATTAGCTTGCATTCCCACCAACAGTGTAGAAGTGTTCCCTTCACTCTGCATCCATGCCAACATCTGTGGTTTGGGGATTTTGTTATGTGGACTAAACTTACTAGAGTTAGTGGGGTTAGATGATATCTCAAATTGATTTTTATTTGCATTTCTCTGATGATTAAAGATAATAAGCATTTTTTCATGTGTTTGTAAGCCATGAACCTGTCTTCTTCAGAGAAATTTCTGTCCAAGTATCTTGTCCACATAGAAATGGGGTTATTTGTTCTTATTGATTAGCTTGAGGTCTCTGTTGATTGTAGTTATCAGACATTTGTCAGAAGTATAACCTGCAAAAATCTCTCATTCTGAAGGTTGTCTGTTCGTTTTACCTACTGTGCTTTTGACTGTACAGAAGCTTTATAGTTTCAACAGATTCAGTAATATATTTTTGGTGTTGCTTCAATTGCCTGAGGGGTCCTCCTCATAAAATATTCTCCCAGGCCAATATTTTAAAGTTTTTCCCTGCACTCACTTCTAGTATTTTTGTAGTTTCGTGTCTTAAGTTTAAAATCTTTTATCCAATTTTTGTTAATGGTGAAAGGTAAGGGTCCAGTTTCAGTCATTTACAGGTAACCGGCCAGTTCACCTAATATCATTTGTTAAATAAGGAATCTTTCCCTAGTGAATGTTTTTGATAGGCTTATCAAAGATCAAATGATGATAAATGACTGGGTTCATCTCTTGGTTCTCTATTCTGTTCCATAAATATACTTCTTTATTTTTGTGCCAGTACCATGCTGTTTTGATCACTATTGATTTATACTATATCCTGAAGTCTGGTATTGTGATACCTCCTGATTTTTTTTGAATGCTGAGATATGTATTGGCTAGTCAAGACTTTTTAAAATTCCATGTAAAATGAAGCACTATTTTTTCAACGTCTTTATAGTATGACAATGGTTGCTATAATAGGGAATGCATTAAATCTGTAGATTTCTTAGGATAGTATGGACATTTTAACAATATTGATTCTTCCCAGCCACGAGCATGGTATGTTTTTCCATTTGTTAACATCTTCAGCTATTTCTTTTCTCAGAGTTTCATAATTCCCTTTATAGAGATCTTTCACATCCCTTGTTGCTTGGTAGGTAAATTCCCAGATATTTCATCTCCTTTGGCACTACTGTAAAAGGAATAGAGTCCTTGACTATATTTTCAGCTTGACTATCATTGGCATATATAAAAGCTACTGATTTCTAAGTATTGATTTTGTATCCTGAGACCCTGCAGTATTCCTTGATCACTTCTAAGAGTTTTATAGTTGAGTCTTTGTGAGTTCCAAGTATAGGATCATATCATCTGCAAAGAGTGAGAGTTTGATCTCTTCTGATCCTATTTTAATACCCTTCATCTCCTTCTCTTGCCTGATTGTGATGGCCAAGATTTCCAGTACTATGTTTAATAGCAGTGGAGACAGTGGACATCCTTGCCTAGTTCCTGATCTGAGCAAAAATGTTTTCAATTTTACTCCATTCAATATGATATTGGCTGTGGGTTTGCTGAATATTGCCTCTATGAGTTTCAGAAATGACCCTTCTAAGTCTATTTTCTTAAGTGTTCTGATCATGAAATGATGCTAGATACTATCAAAAGCATTTTCTGCATCAATTGATAGAATTATGTAGTCTTTTTTAAATTTTATTTATGTGAATGTATTATATTTATGGATTTACATATGTTGAACCAACTTTGTAACCATGGGATAAGGCCAATTTGATCATGGTGTATAACTTTTTTGGTGTGTCGTTGAACTCTGTTTGCTAGGATCTTATTGCATATTTTTGCATTGATATTCTTTAATAATATTGGTCTATAGTTTTCTTTTTTTTTATAATTTTATTGAATCATAATTGTGTACATTGGTGCAATCATAGGGCACGATTCATATACATTCAGAAATGTTTTGATTGTACTGTTATAGATAGCCTTCATGGCATTTTCTTGATCACTATATAAAAGACATTGATACTCTACATTTAATAAGTTTCCCCAGT
>CAUYON010072633.1:0-24556 GCA_963573935.1 Arctocebus calabarensis | reverse complement strand
GCCTGTAGTCCCAGCTACTTGGGAGGCAGAGGCAGGAGACTCGCTTGAGCCCAGGAATTGGAGGTTGCTGTGAGCTGTGATGCCACAGCACTCTATCCAGGGTGACAGCTTGAGGCTCTGTCTCAAAAAAAAAAAATGTTTCTCCAAGGTAGCACCTGTGGCTCAGTGGGTAAGGCGCCAGCCCCATATACCAAGGGTGGCGGGTTCGAACCCGGCCCCAGCCAAACTGCAACAACAATAAAAAAAGTTTCTCCATGAAAATAGTGAGTCTATTGGAGGCTGAGGCAGGCAGATCACTTGAGCTCAGGAGTTTGAGACCAGCCTGAGCAAGAGTGAGACTCCCGTCTCTATTAAAAATAGAAAAACTAGCGTAGTGCTGTGGTGGGTACCTGTAGTCCCAGCTACTCAGGAGGCTGAGGGAGGAGGATCACTTAACCCAAGAGTTTGAGGTTGCTGTGAGATATGACACTATGGCACTCTACCTAGGGTGACAGAGTGAGCCTCTGTCGCCAAAAAGAAAAGAGTGACCTATTCATGAATTGAGTTAGGTGTTATTGGGCTCCTCAAGTTGTGGGTTGGGAGTGAACTATGGCCTGACCTGGAGCCCCAGACTTGGTGGTGCCACCAAGATTTGCCTTGTAACACTGCCTGAGCTTGCCTCTGTGTCCAATATTTCCTGAGCAGGACAGTGGGTGGCATGGTGGGCAATCACTCTGGCCACTGTGTACAAGGACTTTGGGAGAAGGAAGTGGCATTGGGGAGATGTGTCAGGAAGCCAGGAAGTCCCCCATGAGTGAAAGAGCAAGGCCTCCCAGGAAAGAGGGGCTGACATGTTCTGGAGGCATTTCAGAGGAAGCTAGCAGAACCTGCTACCTCCTTGGTTATGGGTGATGAGGGGAAAGGAAAATGACAGTGGCTTTGAGCTGGAGGTAATGGTGAGCCGCTTTGAGGAACAGGTGGTCAAGCCAGGGTGTCATCCAGAAAGAGAAGCCCAGCAAGTGTGGGGGGCACCCTGCAAATGAGCTGCATGTGGGGTCCCTGATATCTAGGTGGTCAACATGGCAGGATGGGATGGTGTCAAGAAGAGCAGAAGCCTGAGGATAAGGGTTTGGGGAGCAAAATAGCAGGAGGACACCTGTTTTAGGGACTGGGAGGAGAAGCATTAGCCAGCAGAGGGGACAGTGGGATGGATGGCCAGTGGGGTTTAGAGAGAACAAGTACTAGAGCTCTGGGGCCATGCCCAGAGCACACCAGTGCTACCGGGAGCTGGAGAGAGAGTGAATCAGAATACTGGGAAGTACCAAGTGCTGGTGAGGATGGAGAGAAATCAGAGCCCTCATGCATTGCCAATGAGAATTTAAAATGGTGTAGCCACTTTGGAAAACGGGCTGACAGTTACTCAAAAAGCAAAACACAGGGCTAGCACACAGCCCAGCAGTTCTGTTCCTAGGCATCTGCCCAAGAGAACTGAAAACACGCAGCCACATAAAAACTGGCCCGTCAGTGTTCACAGCAGTGTTGTTCATGATAGCCAGAAAGTGGAAACCGCACAAATGTCCATCAGCTGCTGAATGGGTAAATAAAATGTGATCTATCCATTACTGTGAAGTATTACTTTGCCATTCAAGACATGAAGTACTGGTACACACTGCAACATGAGTGACCCCTGAAAACTTTATGTTAAGTGAAAGGAGCCACTCACGGAGACCACACACTGCTTGGTCCCATTTATACGCCATGACCAGCATAGGCAAATCTATGGAAACAGAAAGTGGAGTGGGGGCTGCCAAGCTGGCAGTGGAATGCAGAATGACTGATAAGAGGGGTGGGTTTGTTTGGGGGATGATGAAATGTTCAGGAATTATGTAGCAGTGATGGCTGCACAGTTCTGGGAATGTCCTTAAAAAGCATTGACTTACATAGTTTTACAGGGTGGATTTTATGTTTTGTGAATTATATCTCAATTTAAAAGATTGCTAGGCACAGTGGCTCACACTTATAATCCTAGCACTTTGGGAGGCTAAGTCAGGAGGATCACTTGAGCCCAGGAGTTTGAGGTTACAGTGAGCTGTGATGGATGATGCCACTGCACTGCACTTAAGCTGGGATGACAGAGCGAGACACTGTCATCTCAAAAAAGAAAGAGAGAGAGAGACTGAGATTGAGAGTGTGAGCCAGGCAATCTAAACCAAGGCATGACCAACCCAAGCACTGAGTGGGTGGGCCATGGACCTGGTTAGCGGGCAGCTCTAACCTCTGGACAAGTCCATACATCCATGGTTTTAAAAGTCCAAAGTGCAGGGCCAGTGAAGAAGGTGCTTTAATTACTGGCATCCTCCTGCAGCTCGGGCTCAGATGTGCCAGAGCTGATGGCTGGGCACCTTCACATACAGGGAAGTCACCAGTCTCATACCTTGAGGCTGATTTTACCTCCCTAAGGATTTCTGCTGCCAGGTCGTTAACAGTGAACAATCTCAGCACCCTTGTCACTTCATTCTGTCTGTGTAACAACCTCTAATCAAGGCATTCTGACCTGGCCCAGGATGCCACCCTGCTGAAGCACACTGTCCTCCAGCTTCTGCTGCTGCCCGGAGCAGCTCTTACTTCTTTCTATGGGCTCCTCACTCTGGCCTGACCCTCAGAGATATGTGGGACCAGCAGCATCAGGCCTGGGTCTGGAGGCAGGAAGGCAAGGTGGCGGGGACTACACGGGGGCACAGAGTGTCTGCAGCCAGCCTGTCACCCCTCAGTGGCATTCTTCACTTCTCTTTCCTGCAGCTCTTGCAGTCTCAGGATGTGAAGGAAGATGCTGTCCTTTGCTGCTCCATGGAGGTAAGGAGTGGGGCTCAGACATCCTGACCTCAAATCCAGTGTATCCCTCATGTCTTAGCAGTTGTGTGGCACAGGGGTCACTGGAGGCATTTGCGAGTCCAAAGGAAGGCTTTGTTGGGCATGGCTGGTGGCTGACGGCTTTAGGAGTAGGCATAGACATCTACATCCAGAATTGTCCACCCTAAACCAAAGTAAATGCTGATGGGAAGAGAAGCCATCCACAGACTAGAGGGAGAGAGAATTGGGTCTATAAAGGGATGGACAGCTGGCATTGGCCACTTTCCCTCTGTCCTCACAGACACCTGCTTCTTGGATGGGACATGCCACACAAATGACTTCAGACTCCAGATGACCCCTGCCCCCAGAGAGCTCCCACTGCTTTGCGTTCTTGTGCTGGCACTGTCCATCCCAAAGCAGCCCCCTCAGGAGGTGCCACTCCTGTCCCCAATGTGCAGCCATTACTCATGGAAACTCTTCCTCTGGGATCTTCCTTTAGAGACTGGCTTTGGCCTAGTCCTTGGGACAGATTTTTGCCCTGGAGCATATAGCCCGGAGCACTCTGAGTGGGGTGCAGGCAGGAGAGGCTGCATGAAGGCTTTACCTTCAAGGCTGTCATGAGCACACCTCCCAGGTGGCTTCAGCCCAGCCACAAAGGCCCCACCCAGGAACTCAGGCCTGAAGTGCTGGGAGCCCAACGGCAGCCTGAGTCTGTAGGATGGTCACTCCCATTTATTTGTTGGGATCTAGCTGGGCACCCTACAGGGGGACTAGGAGAGATAAAGAAGGAGGAGAAAGCAAGTCCCTGTCCTCCCAGTCTGGCTAAGGATAGATCACACACGCAAAACATATACAGGGTGGATATGCAGTGGGCACAGAGCACATAGCCTTGAGAAGTCAGGGGACAGTGGTCCTAGGAGGGCAAGGAAGCCACGTACACCTGAGCTGGCAGGTTCGAATCCAGCCCAGGCCCGCCAAACAACAATGATGACTGCAACCAAAAAATGGCCGGGCGTTGTGTCGGGTGCTTGTAGTCCCAGCTACTTGGGAGGCGGAGGCAAGAGACTCACTCCAGCCCAGGAATTGGAGGTTGCTGTGAGCTGTGATGCCACAGCACTCTACCCAGGGTGACAGCTTGAGGCTCTGTCTCAAAAAAAAAAAAAAAAGAAAAGAAAAGAAAATGGTAGAGCCTAGAAAAATGGGTGGGGCAAGAATAGGGTGGGGCAGAGGTGGGGATTCAGATTGTATGTGGGGGGTGACCGCTGACCAGGGGTGTGCTGATCTGAGAAGACTGGGACTCCTTCCCAGTTGGGCTTTTCAAGATTATTGGGGTCTCTGCAGTGCAGGCCCTCCAGCGGGCCTTCTCCCCAGTTCATGTTTTCCTCCCCGCTTTGTGTCATAGCTGTGGGCCGAGGTCAATTCTGGGTGAGGTGGGATTGGGAACAGGAGAAGAGGAAAGAGGGAGGAATAGGAGCCATTGTCCCTGCTCTCAAGTTCCACAGGAACACATGCAGGTAATAATGACTAAGCTCATCCCCGGAGAGATACTTTAGCAGGTGAAAATGAACATGATGCCTCCTGATCACCAGTGGGAACAGATCTTGGAGCTTTTGGGGATGCGAGCGCAGTCAGCGGAGGCTTCCTGTAGGAGGGAAGGGGGGAAAGGGATAAGAGGCACATTCCTAGCAAGGACCCCATCAGCCCTGGGCAGCAGGTGGTTCCTGCCAGCAGATCGCATGTTAGTGTGGTATCCCACACCTGGCTGTGCCTCCCTCCACCCCCACCCCATCCTCCTTTGCCTGCCCCCAGCCCACATGAGCAGGGTGACCAGGGGGCCATCACAGGGCCCAAGTCCTGTCTTGACCCTACTTCTGTGCCCGCAGCTGCAGAGCACAGGCCGGCTGCTGGAGGAGCAGCTGCCCGAGATGATGACAGAGCTCCTGGCCAGCGCTCGGGACAAGATGCTGTGCCCCTCAGAGTCGATGCTGACCCGGTCACTGCTCCTGGAGGTCATCGAGCTCCACGCCAACAGCTGGAACCCTCTGACGCCTCCCATCACACAGTACTACAACAGAACCATCCAGAAACTGACAGCCTGACAGCCAGGGGGCCTGGCAGGCGGCCCGCGGGCAGCTGGGGCCCTGGTGCACGGGGCCAGATGGACAGGCTGGAGGACAGGGGTGGCCCTGGCAGGAGGAAGAATTGGGGAGGAAGGTAGGCAGAGTTGGTGGCCAATCTGGAGCCAGACAGGGATGGGATTGAACCCCTGAGAGGAGCGCCCCACACGAGCCCCTCAGCTCACCAATAAGGGAAGCATGTTTCTTTTCCTGGTGGCGCCGGCCCTCGGCTCATCACTCCCGCCTCCCCCCTCAGACCCATCCCTGCAGAGCGCCGCCGGGTACCGCTTGGGTCGGAAAGGACCTCAGAAGGCTGAAAAAGTGGGTCGGCGGCAACGGGGCTCGCATTGTTCACTCATGCTGTCAGCCGCAGTCGCCAACTGGCAGCAGACGACGTGTAGCAGATGTCCGGGAGGACAAAGGCAGGCACGGTCCCCACCAGCCGCCCACAATTGCCGGCCTTTGTCAGCCAAGCTGAGCTTTTCTCTAACCTTCACGCTCCACCCTCTGGCCTCCTCCGAGCCCCCAGCCTAGGGGTCGGGGACAGCAGGGAAGGTGCAGTTTGCAGTTCTCATTGCACTCTTTTGTTTACTGTTTTATTTTTCAAAAGTCAGTTGCTTTGAAGTGTCCTCTCCCAGTGAAAATGCCCGCCATGTGATCACAGTCAGAACGCGAGGACCCCGATTAGTGGTAGATCAAACTGGGCTCCCTCTGGAAGGATTCTAGCCACAGACAGCTTGCCAGTAGCCAATTAGAGTAATTGGAAACTTCTGCCCCAGCGGGGGTCGCCTTTGGAATCCTGTCTTTCTCACCACTGGAACCACAGTAAGCCCAGGCCTGACCCCTCCGGCCTTGTGGCAAACAGGGGACAAAGGCTGGCAAATTAAAACCAAAATGCTAGGTAGTGTTTCCCGTTCCTCACGCAGGTCTCACTAGGGAGAAGGGTGGGGTGGGGAGCTAATGGGCTGTGTCACTGCCCCAGCCCTCCCACAGGGAAGGGGTGAATCCATTGAGACATGAGAGAGACAGTCAGGTGGCCTGATGGGGCTGCCAGATGGAGCTGTCCAGGCTGGGGTTTCTTGATAGGCCCTGGTCCCAGGGAGCAGCCCCTTTAGAGCAGGGCGAGGGTCAGCTCTGTGAGGCCGGCTGCACATCGTAACAGGTGTCTACACAGCTCCATCTCCAGGCTTGGAGCACACACTTTGATGAGCCCCCCACAATGTCAGAGGCCAGCAGCGTCCTTTCTTGCTCCTTTGTTGAGACTGGTCGTGCCCTAGATCAAGATGGAGCCCCTCCTGGTATACATCAGACTAGCCAGGAGGTGACGGTGGGGGGAGGTCTCTCCTCTCTGATTCTAAGGGCAGGTAGATCGGAAGTGACCTCCCCAGTTCTCCCAGGCCTTCCCACAGCTGCCACTTGCCCCCTTGCCTCAGTATTAGAGCCCAGGCTAGTTCCCAGAAACAGCCTGTTGGGGACAGGGTGCAGGGGAGCAGCCTTACCTGAAACAGGGCTGTGGCCTCTGCCAAGAAGCCCCAGCTGCCCCCTGCCCTTGCCTGCTTTCCCCCTCCCCTGCCCAGGCCTTTCTTCCCAGGCTTCCTCAAGCTTCTCCTTGCTACCTTTCCTCCTCAGGCCTAGCCTGGGGCCTGGGGACAGACACAGATCCCCCCCCACCAGAGACTCTGAAGGGGGAAAGACCCCCAGAGAGGGCACCAGGGAAGTCATGTTCCCACGAAGTCAGGCAGCCCCAGCCTGGTGCGCAGCCCTCAGAGAGCCGCACCTGCCCCCCTCGGGTGTGGGGTGTGCCTGTGGGAGGGTACACTGCCAACAGGATCTGGGAGTGGGGCTCCGAAACAAGCCTCATAAAGGGAGCCTCCCAAACATAGTGTGGAGGGCCGCGCCCCTTGGAAGCTGGGCCAGGGGCTGTGGATCCCTGGGGGCCTGCCGCCTGTCCTCCTCACAGCCTCCCTCCTTGGTGGTCTTACCCCAGAGCCGCCCTCATTGGCCATTAGGACCAGAGTGTGAAGAAGTGAGATATAAATATGTATACATATATAAATATATTTTTAATTACATATCATGTCACAGTGGCTCCAGACTTACGGTTTGCCTAGTTTGTTCCATTGCTTGAAAACACTTCCTGGCCAATCTGAATAACACATTGAGCTCTTCTTCTAAATGCAGGTTGCTGCTACTTTTTCAGACATGGAAGGAAAATGTTTAAAAAAAAAATTTTTTTTTTTTCAGAAACAACAGTAAAGCCTAAAATTTGAGACTTTGAGGCAGCTTCCCATGGGAGACTACTCAGACAGGAACTGGGGGGGCAGAAGTAGGCACCCTATAGACCCCTGTCCCCTCCCCAGGCCAGATGCCCCTCTGCTGAGCAAGGAAGGCCATATCCAAGTTGACCTCTGAATGTATTCAATGGGAGGCAAAACTGGATATTGCGTCTGTCAGGCTCCTGTTAGGCTGTGTTATTGTCCCTACTCGCCCGCAGCTCTCGGCGCATGGAAAAGGCGCAGTCCAGCCATCTGATGTTGATCCTGTCTCCGTCTCGCCCCTGCCTGTCAGGATGGGTTAGTCATTGTTGTCCTCTAAGGCGGCCGGCTTGCCACAGCCCTGCTCACCACGGCTTCGTGGCTTGGCCTACGCTCTGGGACCGCAGCCCCAGTCAGGCTCCCAACCTCCCCTGGACAAGGCCAGGAGCCCCACCGTCCCCCGCGGGAGCGTGCACCCTTATACCCAGTTTCGTCTGTTTGTCCTTCCTTAACCAGTCTGTAAACCTTTATGGTTTGGGGATCATCCTGTCCATCGTGTAATTGTAAATGTTGGACTAGTCGGTATTTATTCTAATTTTTATTTTATTTTATTTTATTTTCTCCAAGGGATGGGGAGGGGGGTATGGGAATTGTGCCACTGATCAGGTCTGGGCAGCCGTAAGGGGTTTGGAGGCCCAGGAGCTCCGGGTCGCCCCAGACACAGGCCTCCAAGAAGCCAAGTCCCTGTCTGTTATCCGGCATTAGACACCAGCCAGCATTCCCTGTCTGACAGACTCTCGGGGCCTGTCTAGGGAGTCATGTCCCTCAGCTGCCAAGCATTCTGTTGGGAAACCTCTGGCTGGGCCTTTGAAGACGAGGATCAGAGAAAGACAACTTTCTTCTGCTTGGGACACTTGCACAGAAGGGCCAGCCGCCTCCCCTGCGCCAGCTGGGAGCTGAACAACAGGACCTACCTCCCTGAGCAGGGGCCTGGGGCTTCCCACCAAAGCTGCAGCGGAATCCTGCTCTCGCGACCACCTTCCCTTCATCGGTATGTCCTGCTTTCCAGCTGAACCTAAACTGCAAGTGGGTTTAAAAAATAAACATGAAAAACCAAAATGCCCTGAATCCGTGTTCTCTGTGTGTTCACCAAAGAAAATCTGACCTACAAGCTTTTGTGCCTCGGCTGGTGCCGGCTGGGCCCATGAGGAGCCCCTCCCCAGGAGATGAGCGAATGAGAAGATACCCCCCAACTCTGGCTGCCCTGGGGGCAGGGCAGTGTCTGAGCCTGTGGAAAGTTGAGTAGAAGCTAGTCCAGGAGGATGGGGGTAAAGGAGACTTGTACTCCCCAAATCTGGAAACTGACCCGTCCAAGGTGGTAGAATTAGGCCAGCTTAGAGAAAATGGCTTTCACACGAAAGGTCTGATTTACCCACCCTTCAAACCCACCTTTTCCCCAGAAATGTCACTGTGGCATTTGGAAGTGACTCATTTCAAGAAGGCTGAGACTTGGGCCTCACAGCTTCCAGGGACTGTCCAGTCCTGGTTGGTCAAATGAGTCTTTCATTGAAAGGTCCCCAAAGGGCCTAGTGATTTATTTCCCTGTGATGACATGTCCCTTGTTTTGCACAATCCTCCCATGGCAAAGCCCTGGGGACACTGCCCCAGCAACAGCTCCTCCTTGGGGAGTCTCTCTGGCTAGAACTGGCCAGCCTCCAGCTCCTCAGGGTGACCACCAGAGTGTCTACCTCATTCACCTTCCCCTGGCCTGACCAGGACAGGGCCCAGGAGCCCAGGGAGAATTGTCGCTTATTGAGTCATACCCCCACCAGGACACTGCTTGAGGACAGCCAGAAGTTCACAGACTGGGTAGAGGGAAATCGTTTTTGTTAAACAATTGGGAGACTTGTCAAGCCACATTTTTCTACAAAAATACAAAAGAGTAGGAGCAGAAATCAGAGGTAAAATTAAAGGTGTTTAAAGGTAAGGGAGAGGGTGGGGAAGAGGCATCTTATCAAGTACTTCCCCAAATGGGAGAGGGGATTTTTCTGGGTGAGTCAGTCCAGCTTCCTTCTAAATTACTGGATATTAAGAAACACGTTGACCAAATAAACGTTTTAATCCCTGATTTCACCGCCATCTCTGTTGTTTGAGAATAGGTTACATTTGTACTGGGGAGGTACAGGAGAAGACTATTCTGGATGAATAAGCTTGAACACACAAACACTCACAATCTGTAAGGGCCTTTTAAGTACCAGGACAAACAGCAGAAAAAGAAGAGATTGAGCAGTTGAAGAGAAAAGAAGGGGTTCTGCCTTCAATGTCATTGTCTCTCCTTCCAGAACCCCCCCTGTGGCTCCCTGACACTGTCTGGGTTAGTGCAGTAAAGTAGGAAGACAAGTGTTTTCTCGGATTCCCATCTTACAGAGGAAGAGCCAGGGCTAGGGTGAACCCAGAAGGCAAGCGAGGCCTTCTCCAGCAATCCCTCCCTCTTCCCCCGCCAGGATCACCACCCCGGGGCACCAGTCACATCAGTCAGAGCAGCCAGCTACCTCCTGAGACTGGTTACAGTGGGCAGAGCTCACCATCTCCCCTCTGTGGCTACAGGAACTAGGACCGTGAGGAAGTACCTCAATTCACGGGATTTCAGTGGGGTGGGCAGGAGAAAGAGCAATGGTCTGAAGTTTGGTACTGTTACATAAAAAGACACACGGTGAATGTGTCCTCAAGGCCAGTGGGGGACATCTTGGCTGAAATGAGGCTGGCCAGCACATTCACAACAAGGGGAGGGAACACAAGTCAGTTGCTTGAGTGTGGGGTAGAATGTATACCATGAACTCAAGTACATCATTATCTTCATCTTTATCAGCCCCCTTCTTACAGAAAAAATTATAAAAGTTATAATTTGTGATTATATTGGTATAAAGACAAACATGATTTATTTAAACATTATCTTCAACCCAGAAGTTCATTTTTAAATTCTGATTTAAAAAGATAAATAAAACATTTTGGGGGCCCCTGAAAGTATTATGTACCTTAGTCTCTTCAGGCAGCTGTAACAACGTAACAGACTGAGCTGCTTATGAACAACAGATGTTTATTTCTTGTGGTTCTGGAGGCGGGAGGTCTGAGAGCAGAATGCTGGCATGGGGGGTGGTCAAGGCCCTCTTCCCGGTTGCGGACTGCTGACTTATAACTTCCCATGGTGGAGAGGGGGTGGAAGAGTCTTTTGGGGTCTTTTTATGAGGGCACTAACTCCTTTCAGGAGGGCATCAGCCTCACAACCTGATCACCTCCCAAAGGCTCCACCTTCTAACACCATCATGTCAGGGATTAGGATCTCAATGTATGAATTTGGGGGGACACAAACAGTCCATAGCAGCACCCTAGGTCCTGTGCTTCATGGGTACATCGGCCCTGTATGGGTATCACCTGAACAAGAAGTCCCACCTTTCCCTGCTGCCCTCCTGATCTCAGTGTGACCTGGGGGTGAGGGGTGTCAAAGAGCAGCTCACACTACAGGCTTCCAAGATGGAGCTGCTCCTGCTCTTGATTGGTTGGGGGGGGGGGGGCCAGCCCAGAGCGCAAGCTGGGCAGCTGCACTGAGACACTCTGGCCCAGTGAGCCTGATCGTTCCTCAGCACTTTCCCCGTTCCCCAGCTCTTCCACACATCACATCTGGTTACGGTCTTCCCAGAGTCCCGTCAAGGATGGAAATACAATTCTTACACTCATGGTACACCTGGGCAAACTGAGGGAACCAGCCTACATGTGTGAATGGGGCTTTATAGTTTTCAAGTATGAAATTTTGCTTGATCCTCACGGTGGCCCTGCCAAATGATGGATTCTTTTGACCCCATTTTAAAGACAGAGAAACAGAGTAACAAATCCATATCATGTGACCTGCAGGCACCAAGGCCTTGAATTGCTGCAGGAAATGAGAACTACCACTCTCACTCTCCCAGGACCAAAAACCCAGTCTTGAGATGTGGATGTGTGGGAGGACCAGGCTGAGGCTTGCGGCACCTGTCCTCCAGTACCCCAGGCCACCTTTTGCTCTGAGTCCCTTTAACCTTTGCCTCTTCCTGCCTAGCCATGTAGGGAACCCAGTGTCCCCCAACTCCGTTACCTCCATTCCTGCCAGCTTCCCCACACACGCTGAGCAGTCTCAGCTCTGCCTCCTATAATCCACAGAGCATCGAGGCCACAATCAGCCCCATGAGAGTGATGAAGCTTTATCACATGGCCAGGGGCCCACAGCTGACCTGAGGCAGGGCCAATTCTCATCACCCATGCCCAGCCTTTCAAGTAAACCTTGAATGGGTAACACGTTGTGCTATAGGGAAACAAGCAAAGGAGAGGCTGACCGACATGGTCGGTGTCCCAAGTGGATAAAATTCCCACACACAAGGCTGGCCCAACTGCTAGGTGTTGGGGCCCCTGCCATGACATCTGCTGTGCTGCCAAGAAAGCCCACCCCTGGCTCAGGCCCTCCAAGGAGACCACGCAGGGCTTAATTGAGCCTCACTGTTCAGCCCCAGGGAATGAAAACTCCCACTCTCCCTTTCCCAGGACAAGCCAGCAAAAACCCAAACGCCCACCGAGGATAAGGAGGGAAATCTCCTGGCTCAGTGCCTGTGGCTCAACAGGCTAAGGCGCCAGCTACGTACACCTGAGCTGGTGGGTTCAAATCCAGCCCGGCCCGCCAAACGATGACGGCTGCAACCAAAAAATGGCCGAGCGTTGTGGTGGGCGCCTGTAGTCCCAGCTACTTGGGAGGCAGAGGCAGGAGACCTACTTGAGCCCAGGAATTGGAGGTGGCGGTGAGCTCTGATGCCACAGCACTCTCTCCAGGGTGACAGCTTGAGGCTCTGTCTCAAAAAAAAAAAAAAAGGAGGGAAATCTCCATTGGAAACTGAGACAAGCTGAAAGCAAACATTCTGTTGCATTTCCCCAAAATAATAAAAGCTCTATTAAAGCAGTTGACAATCCCATTTTAAGGGTACTTGTATACATACACAGAACCTTATAATTCTGCACACTCTAAAATCTTACTTTTTGTGGCTTAGAGTGTTTCAGCAATCAGTGGAGAGTTCTGCAGCCAAAAGTCACACCTACAAAGTTTCAACTCAGGGTAAATGTTGTGTCAGTCTGAGTAATCACCAGTGTAATTCTGTGCCATTTGGGGCAAATGTCAACATTTCTTGATTAAGTGCACAACTGTGCAGAGAGCTTCGGAAAGACCATCCTTCTGAGCTGAATTGGAAGAAGGCTTCTTGCAGGGGTCACGGGCTCCTTCTCCATGTGCTGCAGTCAGTTCCATAATAACCAGCTCTGTTCAGTGGGACTCAGTGTGTCTCAGAGTTCTGGAATCCTCTTCCTGCCTTGTTCCTAACACCAGGTCACCTGCCCGTCTACTCCAGCACCTCCAGCTCCCACAAATGAGCAGGGGGTCCAGGTCAGGACTCTTGGATCTCTGAAGAATGTATAGAGACACAAAGGTACCCCAAAGGTGAAGAAAATGGGTGAGAGGGAGGCCAGGGTCCAGCCATGTAAACAATGCCCTTCCTATTTGGCCAGGGTGGGGGTGGGCTCAGCCTTGGTTAGGCATATCTCAGAGAAAAAGGAGGAGAGTAGGTCTGCACAGCAGAGAAAGGGCGAGAACTCACAGGGAACATCAGCAGGGCAGGAAGGATGCCCGGGGTCTCTGTCGGCTGACGGTGACAATCTGTGTAACTAATGAGCACAAAGCCTCAGGGACTGCCGAAGACATGTCCACTGCTCTTGGTCACAGGGCTGCAGATGGGGTGAGGTTTGGGGCATCGTGGCCGGCTCTGGCCCACACCAAGGCCTCCCTCTCTGGTGAGGGGCAGAGCTCAGCCTGCAGTGAGTCACAGCCATTAGAGAGGTGCTCTCTCTTCCAGGAAGTTCTCCTTAACTGTTCTCCCAGTTGAGGTTACAGGCATCCCCCTCCCCGAGTTTGCAGCTCCCAAGAATGGTTTTGCTGTGGTCCTGCTCACTGTGCATCGCCAACAGTGTGGGGTGGCAGGTGCCAACTTGTCCGCTCTACCTCCCAGCACCAAGCCAGAGCCTGGCCCCAGCCAGGGAGAAAGGGTATAGTCCAGGTACTAAGTGACTAAGGGGCTTAGGGGAGGGAAAGCTGTACCTAGAGCCAGGTCCTTGAGGTGGAGCACACAGAGCAGGGGAGGATTGGGGCTACGGGTCAGGTGGGATGGGGCCTTCAATGGGGATGGCTGGGGAGGGGGGCTCCAAGCCTGAGGTCTCACCATCCCTGGAGACATGGAGGTGGGCAGAGACTGCTGTACTGTTGGGGGTACCAGAGTCAGCCACAAACAGTATAGTCACCTTCCGTGTGCAGATCGGGGGTGTCCTTACCCCCTCGGGGAGCCCAGCCCTGCCCAAAGACCTTGTGAGCTGACTAAGCCCCCTCCGCTGGGCACCCTATGTAGAACACGCAGCCCGCCACAGCGCAGAATTCTCTGCGTGTGTATGTGGGTGCTATGTAGGTGTGGGGGTGCTGCATGTGACGGCTGTGCGTACGTGGTGTGGGTGTACATGTGCGTGATGGTGTGGATTTGTGCTGCAGTTTGTAACTCTCCCAGGCAGGCTGGCCTCTGAGCCGTGAAGGGCAGGAACGGGGCTGTGAGGGTCTCGCTTCCTAGAATCAGCAGCCACACAGTGTCCCTCAGAGGAAGTCACAGTGGGGGCGCCTTCACCTGCTCCCTCCGAGTGCTGACTCGGGCTGCAGTGTGTCCATGACGGGCGGTAGGTCCTGGTGGGCAGACCCCAGCTGGCCTTCTGGGATGTGGATCTGAAGACAGCCACCCCCCACCTGAGGGTCTGAAGCAGGAGCAGGGCTCCGGGAACTGCCCCTCTGTGGGTCCCTGGAAGTTCCTAGGTACCTTCCCACCATACCCCAGCCCCTCCAAATACTCTAGGCTATAGCATGTGGAGGATGATTCAGAGCCCACCCTCCAATTTTATGGATGAGGGCATCAGGCCCTGATTGGCAAGGGGGACCTGAGGACCCAGAAGTACAGCTAATGTTACAGGAGTGTCTCAAACCAGGCACCCAGCTGAGCACCTCCGTCTCCCCACACTACGCCCAAGGCAGGGAACCTCTCCCTTTTACACAGGGGAGACTCACCCTCAGACCAAGAGAGGTTAATTTGGCTCGGATTGCACCACCAGAAAGAGGAGACAGGATTCCAGCAGGGTCCCCTCCACCTGCAAAACCCTCACACCTCAGCCAATGCAGCCATCCCTGCCTGCCCCCCACCCCCCCCAGTGAGGAGCCAGGCAGTTCAGACTGGTGGAGAATGTGGGCACATAAAGAAGGGTCATCATGAGATGCTGGGGTGACCGAGTTGTTAATCAATGGGGAGGGATCAGTGGCACAGTGGCCTGGGGACCCAGTCTCCTTTTTTTTTAAGACAGAGTCTTATTATGTCACCCTTGGTAGAGTGCCGTGATGTCACAGCTCACAGCAACCTCAAACTCTTGGGCTTAAGTAATTCTCTTGCCTCAACCTTCCAAGTAGCTGGGACTACAGGCGCCCACCACAATGCCTGGCTATTTTTTTGTCATTGTTGTTGCAGTCATCCTTGTTGTTTAGCTGCCTAGCCTGGGTTCAAACCCGCCACCCATGGTGCATGTGGCTGGTGCCGTAACCACTGTGCTACGGGCACCAAGCCAAGGGACCCGGTCTCTTGGAGTGTTCTGATGGGGTGTGCTGACGATGCCAGCCAGCATTGCCCTGGAGGCAGGTAGATGGTGGTCAGAGACCCCTTACCAGAAGAGACCCAAAATTAAGGAAGATTAATCTTCCTGCAGCATGCAGGATGGATCGAAGGGGAGAGAACTATCAGGGAGACCAGTTAACTATGCAGGTGGGCAGCCGCTCGATGTGGGAGGGGAACTAAACAGCATTCTGCGGGTTCTGCATCTCACACGGGCCAGCTCTGCCCATCGCAGGGAACTGGCATTGCCCAGGATGAGATGTTACACACATTCCTTTTGTAATCATGACTTACCTCTTTAAACAGCAATACTTTTTTTAAAAATTGTTGTTAGATATCTTTCCACAAGGGATCCTACACACCCCAGATCTTTCGGAGGGCACTATGTGTCTCTCCCTTTCTTGATGACTCAGGGTCCTTTCGGCAGCACTAATTAGAGACTGGACTATAATACAGGGTTAGCCTCAGGGATTATCAAGACATATTCCATCTGCTTTGCTTTTTTTAATTACTAGATCTTCACTTTACAGTTTTTCGACCTCCTCTGTCATCACAAAGTTCTTCTCACTACCATCAGTACGCCTGTCCGGGCCTGAGAAACTAGACCACCAAACTTGTCAGAACTATTTGTCAAGTAAGAGCGAATAGGCCTTGAATGAGGTCCTGAGGGATATTTTTATAAGCAAAGAGCATGAGCTTTGCTGCATGAGTGGGTATTTTAAACAACACTTTCATCTGCCCAGAAACCATTTTCGCCTACTTTCTGATCCCCCGTGACCTCCCAAAGTGTTGGATCCACCAGATGAGAAAGGCTTTGCTGACCTAGAACTGAAGCTATGTGAGTCAGTAGGCTCCCCCTCATGGCCCTGCGAGGCTGATGGGATGGGCCTTATCCTAGTTTTCCAGGAAGGAAAGCTGAACCTCAGAGGGCTGGGGTGGATGGAGATCAGTCAGTCAGGGAGAATCGGCCGATCACTGGCATGGGCATACCGCACACCATGCCTCCTACCATCAGAGCTGGGGGCAGAGAGAACCTGAGATCTCTGAAATTCATGCAAAGAGCACTGGATTTGGAGTCAGTAGATCAGAATTCTAGCCTGGGTTCCACACTACCCAGCTGAGTGCCCATGGAAGTGTTTCCTCTTAGGACCTCAGTTTCCCCGTTTGTGAAAGAAGGATGGGTGTGTTAGTTTTTAAGGTGTCTTCTCTGTGATCCTTGAATTGTCTTTGCTAATCAGCAGGAGAGGAAAGGAGGGCGAGAAGGAGGAGAGAGATAAATAATTGTTCTGTCTGAGCCTACCCGACTCCCAGATTCGCTCAATGCCTTGACCTGATCTCCCTGTGATGGGCCCCTCCCTACTCTGGCTGACCCACCCAGGAAAGCGTTAAAATTTCAGATGAGTCAACCATAGTCCTATAGCCCTTGAGAAAAGAGCCTAATAATGACAACCTACAAATGCAAAGCTCTTTCCAGGAGCAAAGGGTCTTACGTCCTGTGCAGCCCTGCTTGCAGGGAAGGGGTGTAGCCTGGGAGTGAATTGCCAGAGGGGCTGGGCGGGGAGTCAAACCAACATCTGTGGGTTCCAGAACTGAGGACTCTTCAGCTAGTTTGTCTTTGACGCCGTCCACTGTGCCCTGGACCATTCTTCCCATCGGCCACTTCTTTCTTTTTCTTTATTTGCCGCTCAGGGCTCCCAGGCGGAGGGTAGTCTGGGCACTCCAGTGCTAATCAGTTGAAGGCATTCTCACTTAACAGAGACCAGAAGCCACTGGGAACACCAGGCAGTGTATCCCCTGTACCCCGCCCCAGCAGCAACAGAGGCTGTCCGGTGTCAGTAGCCCCTGCCCATCCGCAGGCCCTTTCCTATTCTGGGTGTGCCCCGGCAGAGACCCTCAGTCTGCTCGCAAAGTCCCACGTTGTCTACCAGAGCCACAGTCCTCCTTTTCTGTAGTGACTCCACTCTGCTGGGCTGCTGCCGTATCGATTAGTTCAGCCCCCCTTTTGCTAGGGATATCAAGTTAGCGGGTTCCTAGGATGACTGTGTTTTAACCTCTCACCCTGGTCTAGACTCTGTCAGCTCCCGCTGTCCCTCGGCCAGGAGCAGATGGAGGGCCCCGGGTCTCTCGGGCAGGCTCTGGAGCCGGTGGGTTTCCAGGAACAGAGGCTGGGATCCCTCAGCAGCCCTGCCAAACTGCCTCCCTCCAAACTGGCCGGTGAATTATTAAAGATGCAATTTCCTTTCATCTTTCCAGTAAAATCGTTGCCTGTGCCATGATCTGCTGCCTTCCTGTCACTGGTGGGGCATAGGCCTTGGCAGGGCCCTAATCACCCTCCCCGGGCCTGGGCCCTCTTAGGAGCCTGGACAGAGTTGACCCTTTCCTAAAAGGGTCCAGGAAGCCCAGGAATCTTCAGGGCTGAGGAAGAGGAGACCAGGAATTGTAGATTATTGGAGCTACTATTCCACAGCTAAAGATAAAGGAGCCCAGAGTAGGGCAGCAGCTGGCCCAGGGCAGCACAGCAACTACACTTCCCACTAAGGGTTTCCCCTGCTCTCACACAGAGCAGCCTCCAGAGTCCCAATGCTGTCCCTCACAATGGCCCCAGCCAGACACAGACGCCTCGTGGGTCAGGGAGCTGAGTCAGTCTCCTGTCGCATGGATTAGGTCTCCGAGTGATTTACAGTCTTTGCTTATTATTTACTATCCTGTCCCCACCCCTGCAGCAGTGGGTTATCTGAACGCAAAGCCATAATTATTACTGCCCTTACTTATTGTTTTGGTTTTTGCTGGTTATTATGGGTGATCATTGCAGAGCGGCTGGAGAGAAGGCAGCCCGATGGCATGTCGGCCAAATCTCAGCAGCCATGTGGTCATACGTCCCAAGGACTCCTTCTCAGAGGCTCACTCCAATTATGATCCCTCCAGAAACCCCTTCCTCAAGAGGCCCCCAAGAGGTCCAAGTGCTTGACCTCTTTTGCTCATCCAAGCTCTGTTCTGAAAGAGGTATTTGGAAAGCATTTCAGAGTCTTCGGCAGGTGTCTGGGCATCCCTGAAGACAGACTTCTGTGTGTCCAGCCCTGGCCAACTTCTCTGGAGCTCCGGATGACTACGGTGTCATAGACCTGGGGTCAAAGTCTGCTCAGGCACTAGCAGCCAAGCCAGAGGGAACCCAGGCGGTCCTCAAAGCCCCAATTCCTTCGCTAAGCTGACCTCACTCCCTTCAGACATGGCCGCAGCAGCAGGAGAGTGGCCCCCAAGGCTTTTCTCCACTATGGGCAGAAAGCCTCTTCAACCAAAGGAGGTGCCAGGGACAGACATGGAAAGGCTTGCGGGAGACAGCAACTGTCACTGGCCCTCCTTGCTTCCGTCAGGCCTCTAAGAAAGGGGACAGCAGGTCCAGAGAGACTCTGAGACCCTTCTGTGCTCAGGCCATTCCATCTGCCTGAAGGGCAGTATTGCTTAGTGGTCAGGGGGTGGACTCCGAAGTCAGGAAAAGCAGGAGGCACTCCAAGGAGCCTTGCAAATACTAAATGAGCTACTTCTCTACACAATGCTAGAAAATGAAAACTAATCTGTAATGACAGAGAGCAGATCAGTGGTGGCCCAAGGACCACGGGAGGGTCAGGAAGGAGAAACGACAAAGGTTCTGAGGAAACTGGGGCGGGGAGGATGTGTTCATTATCATCTTTATTGTGACAATAGTGATGGTTTCACAGATACACGTGTGTGCCCAAACACACTGCATCACGCACTTTACACCTCAACAGTGCCCTTTAAATATCACACGAGCAGCTCCTTTTCTGTAGTTCCCCCTGACAGGTCAGGTGGCCAGTGGGAACTACAGGAACATGAAATGCTAGCATTATTCTCTTGGGACCGCTGCCACCAGCTCCAGCCCCAACCCCCTCCTCCTCTTCACTATTAGCCCTATGGGGTCCCCACATCTCACATGGGCTCCAGGCAGCCAGCACTGTGTGTTGTAACCTCGTGTGCACCTGTTATCCAGCTCTGGAAGTTCTCCAGGAGCACTTGCTTAATAGCACTGCCCATTCCCAGTGTCACCACCCGTGTCTCAAGGGTTTAAAAAAAAAAAACTGGGCAGAGCAGGGGCCCTGGGGGCTGTTCCAGCTGGGGACTAAATATTTTGAATATCACCCTGTCCTAAGCCATCTTCACCCATGACCCACTCACACTGCTGGGACAACCTTGGTGGCAGCAGAAGCACATCAGGGTCTTCCCAAAGTCCAAAGTCCAAGCGTCCAGCAATGTCTCTCCCCAGGCCCAGCAGCAGAGAAAACACAGTGCCAATGACACGAGAGTCTCTCAGAGATTCCCCTGGGAGGCACCTTAATACAGTGTGCCCCTCTCCTGTCCACCCCTTGCTGGGGGCCACTGTGAGTGGGGGTCAGAGGACAAGTGCTGAGTGAGCCATGTCGTACCTGGACATCAGTTATAATTTAGTTTTCTGGGCTTTTCTCAAACAATTCCTCCTCCTTAAACTGCTTGAAGCTCTGAGCAAGAGATTTGCTGATCTATGCGGCAGGGAAGACCTAGACCCTGACTCCTTGTCAGAGGTTGGGCTCAGGGCCAGCCCGGGACAGGGGACAGGGTAGGGGCGGGACTCCGGCTCACAGCGCAGCAGGGTGGATGTGGCCAGCAAGGCCTGGCAACCTCTGTGTAGGAAGCGACTTTGTCGGAGTTGACCAGCAGAGAACAATACAGAGAAAGGCTGAGCCAGGAAACCACCGGGTCACCTCATAAACCCTGAGGTGGACACGGAGGCCAAGGTCAGATTCTAGGTCTGCAGGAGCCCCTGAGCCTGGGCCCCAAAGGGTGTGAGTGTGTGTGCATGAGAAAGAGAAAGCGAATATGTGTGACAGAGAATGTGTGAGAGAGAGAGCTCTCTGAGTCCAGTAGGTGGGCACACTTCCTACCCAAGGTGGCCTGGGCAGGGAGAAGGAGCCCGTACGCCTCTTGTCTCCATTCAAGGACTGTGGCGCCTTCCTGTCCCCCCTCCATCAGGGTCTCAGGGTTTTCACTTCAAAGTGGTGACAGGCCTGGGAATTCCCACACATCCTCCCCCACCCCTGCCTCACCTGGCAGTTGCCTCAGAACCAGAAGCCACACAAATATGTCGCTCAGCCGGTGGGACGGCTTTCCTGTCAGCGGCTTCTCTAAGAGGGCCAGACCTCCATTATTCACAGTCCTTTGGTGAAAGACACCCACCCCCTAATTGTGAAGGTTTTTTGAGAATGCCTACCGGAGTGCTCCAGGCAGCTGCTCAGGTTAGAAAAGAGGGTGCCCCTTCATGCGCTGGCCGTGAGTGGCTGCAGGAAGCCCCTTCCTGGCGAGGGTTACAGTGCTGAGCAGCAGACGAGGCAGCCAATGCCCCTGCCAGATCTTTCTACATCTTGGGGGTCTTAGACCTTTCAAGGATCTGAGGAATACCATGGATCCTTTTCCTAGAAAAACAATCACACATTTGCAGATTTTTATGCTAATTTCAGATGCTGTTTGAGTCCATTCCTGAGTTCCACATGGGTCCCCAGATGCTGGTAAAGGGCAACAGAGCCTCCTCATCAGCAAAACAGCCAGATACTGCCAAGATTGTCCTCCTAGTGGCAGGGAACTCAGAATGTCAACATATAGAATGTGCTGGATAACTAACTCTCTGACGAATGAACACAGTCCCTACCTGGCTGTGATGGCAGTGGTAAGTGTGCAGGAATTTCAGCGGAGAACCTGGGGTCTGACCTCCGCCGGGAGCACCTGTGGGACCATTCACATGTTTGTTGTTGCCTACAGACTTTGTACCAGGCATGGGCGTATGATGAGGACATGTCCTCTACTCCCATGTTGCCTACAGTCTAGGATGAGCAAGAAAATGAACACGCGAACATATAAATACATATGTGCTTCTATGAGGTAGTCAGATTCTGTCTAAATCCCTAGGGCTTCGTTTTCCTCATTTGTCAAATGAAGATAACTATAGCTATTTGTTAGTGGTTCGAAGAGGAATGAATGATACAACTTATATTTAGTGCTGAGCACTAAACCTGGCACAAGAGGACTCAATTTCTAGAAGGCAAGGCTTGTGAGTGAAGCGGATCAACTGGGAGAAGCAGGTCCTGGGCTCCCTACCATGCCAGAAGTACTTGGCAGAAGCTACACCACTATCATCCTGACCAGCCTAGATGCTGAGGCTGGAAGGGGAACCAGTCTATAGCGGCCTCCAGGCCATGAGCATCATCAGGCAGCAGTCAAGCTGCATGTGAGGATGAGCAGGTGCACAGTAAGGAGAAGACTCCACACAAACTTGAGGCTGACCCCTTGGACAGTCAAGCTGAGGCAGTGGACCACACAGAATTGCATCTCATCAGGGGTGGGCTCTGTGGTCTGGGCATTTTCTACTTCTGGTGCCCATGGATCAGCTTACATATCACACCAACTTTCCCACCAAGAGCAACTAAAACAAAAACGACAAAATACATTTTAAAAATTTCTTTGGAGTCATGCCTAGTGGCCAAAGAAATCTAGAAGAGAACTCTACAAAGGTGAGCTCAATATTTGACCCTAGTTTTAAGCAGTGGCCATGTTGAGAGTGTGAGC
Source organism: Arctocebus calabarensis (assembly GCA_963573935.1). Lineage (NCBI taxonomy): Eukaryota > Metazoa > Chordata > Mammalia > Primates > Lorisidae > Arctocebus > Arctocebus calabarensis. Next base: position 2,986 of record CAUYON010072633.1, on the reverse strand, counting down.
ATCAAGGATAGACTAAAGTTTTTGCAATCTTATGGAGCTGGAGAAAAAACAAAGACGGGGAGAATTTAAGCATCTTCAAGGAAAAGAGAGGGGCTTATTTTAAAAAACAAAAAAGTCTTGAAGAACAAATCAGAAATAGATCAGCCAGGCAGGGCACAGTGGCTCATGCCTGCAATCCTAGCACTCTGGGAGGTTGAGGCAGGTAGATTGCCTAAGCTCATGAGTTTGAGAACAGCCTAAGCCACAGCAAGACCTCATCTCTAAAAATAGCCGAGCGATAGGGCAGGCACCTGTAGTCCCAGCTACTTGGGAGGCTGAGGCAAGAGAATAGCTTGAGCACAAGAGTTTGAGGTTGCTGTGAGCTGTGACACCATGGCACTCTACTGAGGGTGACAATGTGAGACTGTCTCAAAAAAAAAAAAGAAAGAAATAGATCAGTCTTCACAGGGATTGAAACTCATCTTCAGACAAACTGAATCCCAGATTTGATTAAGGTGAGATGCCTTTACTCTATCTCCCTTCCAGAAGCAAGACTAAATCCACTCTGGCTTATTCAAAGCCTTGGATTATCTCTACAGTTTTTCTACATACAGTGTCAGGCAGGCATTAAAATTTACAGACATGGCTCAGTGCCTGTGGCTCAGCGGGCTAGGGCGCCAGCCATGTACACCTGAGCTGGCAGGTTTGAATCCAGCCCGGACCCACCAAACAACAATGACAGCTGCAACCAAAAAATGGCTGGGAGTTGTGGCGGGCACCTGTGGTCCTAGCTACTTGGGAGGCAGAGGCAAGAGACTCGCTTGAGCCCAGGAATTGGAGGTTGTTGTGAGCTTTGATGCCACAGCACTCTATCCAGGGTGACAGCTTCAGGCTCTGTCTCAAAAAAAAAAAAAAAAGTTTTACAGACATACAGGAGACAAGACCATATGACTGAAACCAAGAGGTGGGGAGTAGATAATAGCAACAGACCCACAGACGATTGAGCCTGAGCAAGAGCAAGACCCCATCTCTACTAAAAATAGAGAAACTAACCCAGCATTGTGGAGGGAGCTTGTAGTTCCAGCTATTCGGGAGGCCACGGCACTCTACCCAAAGCAACAGAGTGAAACTCTGTCTAAAAATAAAATAAAATAATAGGCTTTAAAAATATTGTGATTTATTTGTTCAAAAAAAGTAGGAAAGAGAGGCTGATGGAGCAAGATGGCAGCCGAGTAACAGCTTCCTTGCAAATAGGCACAGTGAGACTGGGGAGAGAAGACTTCAGGCATCTCTGGCTGGCAGGATCTGCCCAGAAACATCCCTTTGGGGACACAGGGAGACAGCGTGAGACTCCTGGACCCTCTGTGGAAGGCAAAAGCAGTGGAAATCCGGCAAGTGGTTGCATGTGTTCATTCATTCTAATCCTGCTGGCAACTGTAGGCACAGCAGCAGTGAGATTGCAAACTGCAAAAGCCTTACCTGTGAGCTGTTTGGGTTTTTTCTGGACTTGGCACTCAGTTGAACTACCTTGGAGAACTTGGGCAAGAGTGCAGAGGTCTTTGAGTGTTGTCTAGGGCCCCAGACTGAGCCATGGAGCCAGACAGCTACCAGTGCTTGGCTGTGGACTATGTGGAGCCATTGTGAGAGAACTGCCCTGGTAAGCTCCACCCTCATGGTCGCAGAACAAGCATCAGGTGGGAGCGAGTAGTCTAGTGACCGAGCAGCCTAAAGGCGGGGACTGAGACGCCTTGCAGCCTTAGCCCTCGGGGGCATAGGGTGAGACCGGTTTTGGCACACTGGAGGGATATCAGACCTCAGGTCGCCTCAATCTAACTGAGCTTCCCCAAGACACATTGTAATAACCTGTCCAAAGTCAAGACAAAAGAAAAGATTCTTCAAGCTGCCAGGAGTAAGTGCCAGTTGACCTACAGGGGCAAATCTATCAGGATGACTGCAGACTTCTCTAACAAAACTTTCCAAGCAAGCAGACAATGGTCATCTACCATTACTCTACTTAAACAGAACAATCTCCAGCCCAGAATTCTATATCCTGTGAAGCTAAGCTTTAAAATTGATGGAGAAATCAAATCATTTACTGATATACAAACATTGAGGAAATTCACCACAATAGGACCACTATAGGAAATACTTCAACCTGTTAACACACTGACCATCACAATGGATCAACAGCAAAATAAGAACTCAGAAATTAAAGGACAGAGCCTAACTTCCACACTGATACAAAAGATAAAACTAAGCAATGGATGCTCACAAAATAAGATGAATAGAACACTACCACACTTATCAATTATCTCACTAAATGTTAATGGCTTGAATTCCCCACTAAAGAGGCATAGATTGACTGACTGGATTAAAATACAGAAGCCATCCATTTGTTGTCTGCAGGAAACACACCTAGCTTCAAAAGACAAATTAAAACTCCAAGTTAAGGGTTGGAAGACAATTTCTCAGGCAAACGGAATTCAGAAGAAAAGAAGATTTGCAATTTTATTTTCAGATACATGCGGATTTAAAGCAACTAAAGTCAAAAAAGACAAAGATGGTCACTTTATATTGGTCAAGGGAAAAATACAACAAGAAGACGTTTCAATTCTAAATATTTATGCACCCAATTTAAATGCTCCCAGATTCTTGAAACAGACCTTATTCAGTCTGAGCAATATGAAAGCCTATAATACCATAATAACAGGGGACTTTAACATTCCTCTTACAGAGCTGGATGGATCCTCTAAACAGAAATTAAACAAAGATATAAGGGACTTAAATGAGATCCTAGAACAACTGTGCTTGATAGATGCATACAGAACTCTCCATCCCACAGATAAAGAATATACATTCTTCTCATTGGCCCATGGAACATTTTCCAAAATTGATCATATCCTAGGACACAAAACAAACCTCAACAGAATCAAAAGTACTGAAATTTTACCTTGTATTTTCTCAGACCACAAGGCACTAAAGGTGGAACTCAACTCCAACAAAAACA
>CAUYON010072631.1:0-10394 GCA_963573935.1 Arctocebus calabarensis | reverse complement strand
TTTTAAGTTTTTTATTTTATTTTTTTATTTTTATATATACATGTGTTAATTAGGTTTCCACTTTTTGCCTTCACAGAATTTAAAATTTAAAAGGCTTAAAATTTAATAACAATGTTTAAGATAAGGACTAGAACCCATGATAAATTTTTATACTGGAAAAGCAATTGTATCGTGGTTTCTTTTTAACTTCATGTTAAGTATAATAGCTTTGTCATTGTGGGGCTATAGTCCCAGGGGGGTTTCCTGTGTCTCTGGATGGTACTAAATGGGGCCCTCACTGGCTGGAAGTCACTTGGAAGCACTGACCAAGCCTTTGTGAGTAACCCACATTACACACATGTTGCTTTATCATCCCTACCACAAATCATTGCACATTCTTAAAAGAACACCCCAAGCCATGTGAACCCCCTCACACAGAGGATATGTGACCAGGAGAGTGAGGCAGAGAATGAATCAGAGAGTGGGCGTGAGGGAGTGCTGGAGCAGGGGAGGAAGAGTGCTTGGTGACGGCAGCCTGGTTGCTGCTGCCAGCTCCTCAGTGGTACACACCCTCATCTTGGGAAGGTGAGTCATGGGTCCGACCCGTGTCTACAATTACTGTCTTGCACTCTTTGAGAGAACACAGACTCCCTATCTACCCAGGACTTTTTCCCTCTTGCTCACCCCGGTCTGGTTCAAGGGTCCAGAGTCACAATCATGGCTGCCCATAGAAGGTAATTTCCTGCACTGGGGTCCGCACAGGCAGCTATTACACTCTGAGTTGGCTCTTGGGGAGGCCAAGGTATGTCATGTCCATGACTGGTCAAAGGATGCTGAGCATCCTCATGAGATGGGAAGTGGGGACAACCTAGGAAGACCACAACAAAAAAATATACATGGAAGGAAGCAAGTCTTCATTACTCTGTGATAACTAGGAAATTCTCATTTAACTACAGTCTTTAAGGTACTTGTTGGCTGGAAGAAAATTGACTTTGCATGTATCTCAGTCAAGTAGCAATAGGCTTTCATGCTTCATCCACCCGAACCCCCATATCTAGAAAGGCACCTGGGCTCAGTTCAGTGTTGGAAAGAGGTCAGTCTTATAGAGGACCTTGCAGACATTTCCTTAACTCTACTCTGATTGTACTTTCTGATCAGTGCCTTGCTTGTGCCTGGGAATCCCCTGTACTTTGTTTCCTGTCCCTATGTCCCCAGAGTCCTGGCTTCATCCAATTATGGTGGACAAACGCTTTGTAGATTGTTGCCTGAATCCCAATCAGCAAGTTGTTTTGTCTTAAATGTCAGGTCTTTCAGAGTGGAGCATGGGTGTGACAAAATACAAGCTCTTCTTAGTAATACTCATTCTTGGCACAACACAATGAAGTTTTTTTTTTTTTTAATGTCACCCTAGGTGGAGTACCATGGTGTTACAGTTCACACCAACCTCAAACTTGGGATTAAGTGATTCTCTTGCCTCGCCTCCCAAGTTAGCTGGGACTACAGGCACCTGCCACAACGCCCAGCTATTTTTCTATTGCAGTTGCCGTTGCTTAGCTGGCCCGGGCTGGGTTCGAACCTGCCAGCTTTGGTGTACATGGCCAGCACTGTAACCACTATGCTATGGGCACTGAGCCCACGTGAAGTTTTCTATTTATTTATTTATTTATTTTTGCAGGTTTTGGCTGGGACTGGTCTTGAACCTGCCACCTCCAGTATAAGGGGCTGGCACCCTACTCCTTGAGCCACAGGCGCTGCCCACAACAAAATTTTCTAATGCTGAGACCCTCTGCTGCAGATGAGAACGAGAAATGATGAGGGGTAAGAGTGTGGTAAGAACCACATTCTGCCAGATATGCTTGTGATAGTCTAAAACTTTGATTAGCAGAATGGTTCTTAAAAGGGAAAAGGAACATTATATTAATATTTCGAAATTTCAAGCAATAGCAATAGTTCCTCCCTTGACCTTTAAGAACCACTGATCTGGGCGATGCCTGTAGTCCCAGCTACCTGGGAGGCTGAGGCAAGAGAATTGCCTAAGCCCAGGAGTTAGAGGTTGCTGTGAGCTGTGTGACGCCACGGCACTCTACTGAGGGCGATAAAGTGAGACTCTGTCTCTACAAAAAAAAAAAAAGAACCACTGCTCTGGCCAGGCACAGTGGCTCATGCCTGTAATCCTAGTACTCTGGGAGGCTGAGGCGGGTGGATTGCCTGAGCTCACAGTTTCAAGACCAGCCTGAACAAGAGCAAGACCTCGTCTAAAAATAGCCGGGTGTTGTGGCGAGCACCTGTAGTCCTAGCTACTTGGGAAGCTGAAGCAAAAGAATTGCTTAGGCCCAAGATTTGAGGTCGCTGTGAACTATGATGCCACAGTACTGTACCCAGGGCTACAAAGTGAAACTGTCTCAAAAAAAAAAAATGAACCGCAGATCTAGGGAAGGCTCCAAGGAGGAATCATTTGATTACTAGTTTAACAGATAATTACAGCTGACAATAGGAAAGATCTACAGTGCTGTAATTATGGACTTGCCCCAAGGCACATTAGTCCAAGTTCAAGCTTACAGAGACAAACACCTATGAATGCACTGTACCAGGTGCATCTGTGTACTGTTGCTCACAAAGCACTTTCACTTTCCCTATACTATAGAGCAAGTCCTCAGACAGCCAGAAGCTTAACAGCAAGTTACTTTGCATTAATACTGGGTTCCAAGCTTGATTTTGCTACTCAAGTATATTTCTGACAGTCACTTTGCTTTTTTTTTTTTTTTTTTTTTTTAGACAGAATCTCAATCTGTCACCCTGGTTAGACTGCCGTGGCATCACAGCTCACAGCAACCTCCAATTCCTGGGCTCAAGCGAGTCTCCTGCCTCTGCCTCCCAAGTAGCTGGGACTACAGGTGCCCGCCACAACACCTGGCCATTTTTTTTTTTTTTTTTTTTTTTGGTTGCAGCCATCACTGTTTGGTGGGCCGGGCTGGAATCAAACCTGCCAGCTCAGGTGTATGTGGCTGGCACCTTAGCCCGTTGAGCTGCAGGCGCCGAGCCATCACTTTGCTTCTTGGCATTTAAATGGTTCTAGTGCCCAAATCCTGGGATTCTTTTCTAACCTTGGTGTTTAACTAATGTTTGCTATCGTGAATAATAATAAAGGCAAAAAAATAATACTAAGGGCAACCATTAATTGAGCGGTATATGCCAGACACTGTACTAACCCCACTTGGTGCATTATCTCATTCTCTATCAGGTAGGTAGTACTGTAATTTGACAGTTGAGAAAATTGAGACTGACAAAAGATAAGAAATCTTTCACAGGCCAAATATCTGGAGGTTGGCGGTGCTGGCATTTAGACCTGCCAAATCTGTGTCTCTGCTCTTAACCACTGCCCTGCTCTGCTGTCTACACATCCAAGTAGTATCTGGTGAGAGTTGGAATCACAGGGCAGAGATGTGATCAGATATATCATTTTGGAAGGATGCTGGCAACCAAATGGAATCTGGATTGGAGAAGGGCCAGATGAGTTCTGTTGGGATATCTTGGAAGAGCAATGATGGAGGCCTGGATCAATGAAGTAGGAGGATGCATCTGAGTTCACTGAGGAGGCAGAATCAGTAGGACTTACAGATCAGGGCAAAAGGATAAATGGTCGGGCTCGGCGCCTATGGCTCTACAGGCTAAGGCGCCAGCCATGTACACCTGAGCGGGTGTGTTTGAATCCAGCCGGGGCCTGCCAAACAACAATGATGGCTGCAACCAAAAAAAAAAAAAAAAAAAAAAGAAGAGCTGGGCATTGTGGCGGGCATGTCCCAGCTACTTGGGAGGCAGAAGCAGGAGACTCGCTTGAGCCCAGGAATTCGGGGTTGCTATGAGCTATAATGCCACAGCACTCTATCCAGGGTGACAGCTTGAGGCTCTGTCTCACAAAAAAAAAAAGGATAAATGGTTAAATTGTTAGTTCTGGATTAGAGTAAACAGCCATTCACCAAAATAGAGAATATAATAGAGGAGCAGGTTTCAAAGAAGATGAGCTGGGTATTCCCTGGGTCAACTGAGTTGCCTTGAGATAATCCAAATGTGGATGCCTAGGCAGTAGCTGGACATACCAGACTACAGCATAGCAGAGCAAAGAGGTGTAGGGCTGGAAACTAAGACTTGGAGACAAAGGTGTTGTAGGTATGGGATTGGATTGAGGCCTTCCAGGAAGGAGATACAAAGAAAAGCAGAGCGGCACCTGTGGCTCAGTGAGTAGGGCGCTGGCCCCACATACCGAGGGTGGTTCAAACCCGCCCTGGCCAAACTAGAACAAAAAATAGCTGGGGCATTGTGGTGAGCGCCTGTAGTCCCAGCTGCTCGGGAGGCTGAGGCAAGAGAATCACCTAGGCCCAATAGGTGGAGGTTGCTGTGAGCTGTGACAGTATGGCACTCTACCAAGGGTGACAAAGTGAGACTCTGTCTCTTAAAAAAAAAAAAAAGGCTTTCTGAGGGCGGCTGTTAGGTCTGCGGACGCTGCCGCCCCTGGAGTGTCCTATCTCCTCCTTTTAGACTGTAAAAACCAATAAAGGCTGTTTCTGCTGGAAAAAAAAAAAAGGAGTAGGGCGCCAACCCCATATACCAGAGGTGGCAGGTTCAAACCCAGCCCCAGCCAAAAACCTCAAAAAAAAAGAAAAAAGCAGAAGGTCAAGATCAGAGTCTTGGGAAGTCCTTGTGGTTACAAGGTGCTGGAGGTAGAGAGGCCTAAGAGCTACCAGCCAGGTAAGAGGACAGCCAAAAAAGGAGACTACCAGGAGGGAGGGATACCAGTATCGGGCATTACAGAGAGAGGCCAGTAAGAATAAAGAAAAAGTCCTGTGGTAGTCCTTCATCTACCAATGTCAGGGCAGGAGATGGGAGGTGGGTTAACTGCAGTGGGTTGAGAAATAAATTGGAGGTGCAGAAGGAGAGGAATGAGTGTAGATGGCTCTGTCTTAGCTTTGGAGGGAAACAGATAAGGGTTGCTATAGGAGCACAGGGCAAAAGATCCTTAGGGATGGAGCCAGTGAGTCATCATGTGGTTGGGGAAGGGACAGGTGAATGCTACTGTGGAGCCTGAAAGGGGGAGGTGTCACCCCACGTTTAGCCTTTGCCAGCTTTTTGTATTCTGGAACAGGAAAGAAAGAAAAAAAGGCAAGGGTAGATATGTTTCTTGGTGGTGAAATAAAAGTGATTAGCACCTGGTGACCTTGATTGCTTATTAAACTAGAGGTAAAGTGGTCTGCTGACTATGAGGGGGAAGCCAGTAGGTCAGAAACTTAAAAGGAATAGAAACAGTGAGAAGAATGGGAGAGCAAGCTGCCCAAGGACACAGGAAGGGCTGCTGAATGAAGTCGAAGTTTCTGATTTGTGGCTCAACACCTGTAGTTCAGCAGCTAGGGCGCCAGCTGGCACATACACCAGACCTGGCAGGCTCAAACCCAGCCCAGGCCTGCCAAACAACAATGACAAGTACAACAACAAAAAAAAGCTAGGCATTGTGGTGGGCGCCTGTAGTCCCAGCTACTTGGGAGGCTGAGGCAAGAGAATCACTTAAGCCCAAGAGTTTGAGGTTGCTGTGCACTGTGACACCATGGCACTCTGCCAAGGATAACATAGTGAGACTCTGTGTCAAAAAGAAAAAAATGTTTCTGATTTGTGTCAGAAACTGAATTTGCAGGGGCACTGCAAGCTGGTTGTGATTTAAAAAAAAAAATCATTTGGCATCCCAAATATAGAAGCAGACAGGGATTTTTATCATCTTTTTTTTTGAGATGGAGTCCTACTTGTCACCCACACTAGAATGCAGTGGCTTCATAGCTCACAGCAACCTCAAACTCCTGAGCTCAAGTGATCCTTCTGCCTCAGCCTCCCAGAGTGCTGGGATTACAGGCGTGAGCCACCATGCTCAGCCCAAAAGCAGAGAGTTTAAATGGTCAGGACTGCTTAGGCTGCAAGGCAAGTGTCTGAAGAGGGTGGAGACATGATAGTCAGTGTCCTTGGGGCTGAGGACTGGGAGGCTTACTGCTGAGTAAGCTCCTGGAGATGCCCATGGCTGCAGGTTGGAAGCAGAGGACAACAGGATCCTGAGCTAGACCCTCAGTGACATGAGGTGGGCAGGTGCAGGAAAGAAGGAAGAGAAGAATAAATTGGCTCAGCGCCCATAGCACAGTGGTTACGGCGCTGGCCACATGCACCAGGAGTGAAGGGGCTGGGACTGGGGAGAGGTTGGCGTGCTTGGGCAGCTTACTTGAGGCTGGCGAGTTCAAACTTGATCCAGGCCACCTAAACAACAATGACATCTGTAACAAAAAATAGCCAGGTGTTGTGGAGGGCGCCTGTAGTCCCAGCTACTTGGAAGGCTGAGGCAAGAGAATCGCTTAAGTCCAAGAGTTTGAGGTTACTGTGAGCTCTGATGCCACAGCAATCTACCACGGGTGACAAAGTGAGACTCTGTCTCAAAAAAAAAAGAAAGAAGGAAGAGAAGATGCAAAAAGTACATGGTACAACCTTTAGAGTTTGGACTAGGGGACTTCTAAGAGGGCAGCTGAGGCGTAGGGAGGCATCACTGGGAAACTTAAAGAATTCCAGCAGTTGTCAGGGCCTCAGCCATGGCTGTGTCATTCTCTTTTCATTTATTTATTTTATTATTATCATTATTATTTTGTAGAGACAGAGCCTCACTTTATCGCCCTCGATAGAGTGCCGTGGCATCACACAACTCACAGTAACCTCCAACTCCTGGGCTTAGGCAATTCTCTTGCCTCAGCCTCACGAGTAGCTGGGACTACAGGCACCTGCCACAATGCCCGGCTATTTTTTTGTTTTGCAGTTCGGCCGGGGCTGGGTTTGAACCCGCCACCTTCGGTATATGGGGCCGGCGCCCTACTTGCTGAGCCACAGGTGCCGCCCCTATTTTTTCTTTTGTAGACAGAGACTCAAGCTCTGGTGGTTCGAACCTACCAGCCTTGGTGTATGTGGCCAGTACCCTACCCACTGAGCTACGAGCACCACCTCACTTTCCTTTTCAGACCTGCTTTTTTTTCAAAGTACCTCTCTTTTTTCCTTGACACTCCACACACAGACATACACACTTCTTTATTGAAAAAATTACCTCTCTTACATACCAAAGCTCCTACCAAGGACAGTTAAATAAATGATTAAATCAAGAACAAGGCTACTGGGGCGGCACCTGTGGCTCAGAGTAGTAGGGCACCGGCCCCAGTATGCCGGAGGTGGCAGGTTCAAACCCAGCCCTGGCCAAAAACTGCAAAAAAAAAAAAAAAAAAAAAAAAAAAAGAATAGATAAAAAGAAAAAGGCTACTAATGAAAGACAATTGTTTCTCTAAGCCTTAGTCATCGATTTTAGTTGAAATCCCTATGCTTCATTATTTTATTTAGAAAATATTTGGGGGGACTCGGTGCCCATAGAACAGTGGTTATGGCACCAGCCACATACACCGGGGCTGGTGGGTTCAAACCTGGCCCAGGCCTGCTAAACAACAGCAACAAAAAATAGCTGGGGGCTCGGCGCCTGTGGCTCAACGGGCTAAGGCGCCAGCCACGTACACCTGAGCTGGCGGGTTCGAATCAAGCCCCAGGGCCTGCCAAACAACAACGACGGCTGCAACCAAAAAAAAAAAAATGGCCGGGCGTTGTGGCGGGTGCCTGTATTCCCAGCTACTTGGGAGGCGGAGGCAGGAGACTCGCTTGAGCCCAAGAATTGAAGGTTGCTGTGAGCTGTGATGCCACAGCACTCTACCCAGGGTGACAGCTTGAGGCTCTGTCTCAAAAACAAATTAAAAAAAAAAAAAATAGCTGGGTGTTGTGGCAGGCGCCTGTAGTCCCAGCTACTAGAGAGGCTAAGGCAAGGAAAGTGCTTGAGCCCAAGAATTTGAGGTTGCTGTGAGCTATGACGCCACAGTATTCTACCAAGGGCGACACAATGAAACTCTGTCTCAGAAAAATAAATACATAAAAAATATTTATTTGATCTCCAACTATGTGCTGGACACCATTGTAAGCAAGCAACATGGACACATCTTCTAATATGCGGTTGATAAATGACATGAAAATAAAGTAAGGCAGGTATATGTATACATGAGATGTCACATGGGATATTTAGGGATGGTATTTCTGAGGAGGTGACATTTGAGCAGAGACATGAAATGAGGGAACAAGTCACGTAAATATATGGGGGAAGAACATTGCAGACATTGGTAGGCGCGAAGGCTATGAGGCAGAGATGCTTGTGTGTAGTCCAGGAGCAGCCAGAGGCCAGTGTAGTTGCAGCACACAAGCCAAGAGGAAAGTGGTGGGAGGTGAGGCTGGAGGACGGGACAGATCTGAACAGCTGATGCAGAGCCACCCAGCCCATTTTGTGGAGTGGTGTGAATTGATTAAAAGTTGAAAAGACTCCCCCGGCTTCTATGAGAGGAAGAGAATGGGAACAGAAGGAATCAGTGCACAGGTTCTACTATAATCTAGACAAGAAATGGTAGCGGGCTGGGCATCATGGCTCATGCCTATAATCCTAGCACTCTGGGAGGCCAAGGTGGGTGGATTGCTTGAGCTCACAAGTTCAAGACCAATCTGAGCAAGAGTGAGACCCCATCTCTACTAAAAATGAAAAAAAAAAGTGAAGTAAGAGGATGGCTTGTGCCCAAGAGTATGAGGTTGTTGTGAGCTATTATGCCATGGCACTCTACCAAGGGCAACAAAGTGAGACTCTACCTAAAATATAAAAGAAAGGGGGGTGGCACCTGTGGTTCAAAGGCGTAGGGCACTGGCCCCAGATGCTGGAGGTGGCAGGTTCAAACCCAGCCTTACCCCCCCAAGAAATATATAAAAGAAAAGAAAAGAAAAGGGGAAGCGCCTGTGGCTCAAGGAGTAGGGCACCGGCCCCATATACTGGAGGTGGTGGGTTCAAACCCGGCCCTGGCAAAAAAAAAAAAAAAAAGAAAGAAAGAAAAGAAATGATAGTCATGGTGGCAATGGAGGTAGTCAGAAGTGGCCGGATTTGAGATAGGTTTAAGTTTACACAGATGGAAGATCTTTGGTGTGGTTGATGTTGAACAAATTCTTAATCCAAGACTGACATCTTTGGCCTCTCAGCTCTTATCACAATGGCCTGCAAAAGAGCACTCAGGGAATGCATGTGCCCTTGGAAGTAGAGGACCCAGGTGTGATTAGGAGTGAAGACAGTTGGAGGGTGTTTGTTCTCCAGGCAGTGAATAAATGGGGCACATGTACAGATGCTCCTTGACTTGCAATGGGTATGTCTCCATAAACCCATCGTAAATTGAAAATATAAATCAGGCGGCACCTGTGGCTCATCGAGTAGGGCGCTGGCCTTATGTACTGAAGGTGGAGGGTTCAAACCTGGCCTTGGCCGAACTGCAAAACAGAAAAATAGCCAGGCATTGTGGTGGGCACCTGTAGTCCCAGCTACTTGGGAGGCTGAGGCAAGAGAATTGCCTAAGCCCAGGAGTTGGAGATTGCTGTGAGCTATGTGATACCATGACACTCTACCAAGGGTGATAAAGTGAGACTCTGTCTCTACAAAAAAAAGAAAATATCATAAATCCTGGGAGATCCTGATCCATCCACCTGAGGTGGGTGGATCACTTGAGCTCAGGATTTCGAGATCAGCCTGATCAAGAGGGAGACCCAGGCTGGGCATGGTGGCTCATGCCTGTAATCCTAGCACTCTGGAAGTCTGAGGCAGGTGGATTGCTTGAGCTTACAGGTTCGAGACCAGCCTGACCCAGAGTGAGACCTCATCTCTAAAAGTAGACAGGCATTCGTGGTGAACACCTGTAGTTCCAGCTACTTGGGAGGCTGAGGCAAGAGAATCACTTGAGCACAAGAGTTTGAGGTTGCTGTGAGCTGTGACGAAACAGCACTCTACCAATGGTGAAATAGTGACTCTGTCTCCAAAAAAAAGTAAAGAGGGAGACCCCCATCTCCACTAAAAATAGAAAAACTAGCCGAGCATAGTGGTGTGTGCCTATAAGCCCAGCTACTTGGGAGGCTGAAGTAAGAGAATTGCTTGAGCCCAGGAGTTTGAGGTTGGTGTGAACTCTGATGCCACAGTATTCTACCCAGGGTGACAGAGTGAGACTCTGTCTAAAAAAAAAAAAAAAAAAATGTGTCCTGGGAAGACAATCCCAGGGACATGTTACTCCTCTTCCAGGTGCAACCAAATCCCATTCTGAAGTGTTTAAAAGCAAAGTTTTGGGGTTTTTTTGAGACAAAGCCTCAAGCTGTCACCCTGGGTAGAGTGCTGTGGCATCACAGCTCACAGCAACCTCCAATTCCTGGGCTCAAGCGAGTCTCCTGCCTCTGCCTCCTAAGTAGCTGGGACTACAGGCGCCCGCCGCAACACCTGGCCAGTTTTTGGTTGGAGCCGT
>CAUYON010072627.1:0-28105 GCA_963573935.1 Arctocebus calabarensis | reverse complement strand
GCTGTGGCATCATAGCTCACAGCAATCTCCAATTCCTGGGCTCAAGCGAGTCTCCTGCCTCTGCCTCCCAAGTAGCTGGGACTACAGGCGCCCGCCACAACACATTGTTGTTTGGCAGGCCCGGGCTGGACTCGAACCAGCCAACTCAGGTGTATGTGGCTGGCGCCTTAGCCCATTGAGCCACAGGCGCCGAGCCTCAAGTCTGTTTCTTACCAGTTTTGAGGGGCTCTCAGTGGTAATTTGGAAGCCTATCTGTGTCCCACCCTCCACAATCCCTGGGCGTGCTTGTATCTGAGGCCTTGCTCTCTGTGGCCTGGACATGCCGGCTTTATAAATCCTAGGTGTAGAGTGGTGCCTGTGGCTCAGTGAGTAGGGCGCCAGCCTCATATACTGAGGGTGGCAGGTTCAAACCCGGCCCCAGCCAAACTGCAGCAAAAAAATACCCGGGGGTTGTGGCGGACCCTGGTCCCAGCTACTCGGAGGCTGAGGCAAGAGAATCTCCTAAGCCCAGGAGTTGGAGGTTTCTGTGAGCTGTGTGCTGCCATGGCACTCTACCAAGGGCAAGAAAGTGAGACTAAATAAATGAATAAATAAATCCTAGGTGAAACCAGCTTTGCTCAGTGTAGGGCTCTACTGGGTATTGCTGCTGGGCTCTAAGCCTGCAGGAATACATAGAACTTAAGGGGTTAATGTAGTGGAGGGGGTGTCTGTGGAAAAGGCAGTTCCAGCCAAGGATCCTATTTTTGAGCAGACAGTTATTTTGGGAGCCCGATGCCCCTCCAGGGCTTGTGGATTTTCCATGAAGTAATGACCAGGGCCTCCTGCTGCCTGGGCCCTCCCAGTTGCTGGCTGCTGTGCTGCTGGAATAAGGCCCCTATTCACTTGCTCCCAAGTCTTGGTGTACTAATTGTGTACACAAGTTTATCTGACTGGGGTGGAGAAGGGAGGGGAAGGAACCCGGCTGCCTGGAAGCTCTTACAATAAGTGTATTCTGTGCAAGAAAGAGGGAAGGGGCCGGACAGAACAATGGGCTCACTGTGTAGCCCAGTTCCCTCAGCAAGCAGTGGCTTGGAGCAAAGATTGGTGGCCTACACCATCAGGGGCCTGGGACTAACAGGGTGTGACAGGCATTGGAGGTGGTACCCTAGGGACCCTTAAAGCCTGAAGAATCAAAATAAGGGGCCAGAGACCTCCCTTCAGCTAAGCAAGCATCTGGATCCCTTATTTCTCGTTCAGGGTTAAGATAGGATGGGTAAAGACACCACCTCACTAGACTCTTTCCTGGTATCCGAAAGGAAGTGGAGGAGGAGGGCTGGGGGACCCTCTTCCAGGCCTTGTGGCAGGCTGTGGAGGGGGAGTAAGTGATGGAGCATCATGAGTCCATACATACTTGAGCTCCTGTGCAATGGCTGCGATCTGTTCTACACGGTCCTGGTGTGCGGCCAGGTCACTCTCAAAGGCCTCATGCTTGCGGATGAGGGCCTTGATGTCTGAAAGGGTGGCTGTCTCATAGTCCCGGTGCTTCAGCATGGCCTCCTTCCCTGGGGGCAGAGGAAGAGTCACTTAGCAGCACAGCAACTGTGGGGCAGCAGCTGTCTAACCAGAGGGAGGGGAAGGGGGCATTGTCGACCTACAACCTTCCATACCAAGGATGATGCAATGACAGCTAGAAACTTCCAGAACCTCCTTCCTTGACCTCTAGGATCTTTAAGCCCAATTATGTCCTTGGGTATACTTGGGAGACACTTTGGGGTTGGTGGGCCTGAGACAGATATCCCATCTTAATTTGTGTGCTCAAAACTTAGCACCTTTATTAGTTGAAGACCATAAAAAATTGGACCCTGGTACCATGGCTGGGAAGTTAGACACCCCCCCCCCAAGATAGTGTCTCACTCTGTCACCCTTGGTAGGCAACGTCAACTCTTGGGCTCAGGTGATCCTCCTGCCTTGGCCTCCCAGGTAGTTGGGACCATACGTATCCTGCACAAAGCCTGGCTGGTGTTTATTTTTTTATTTTTTATTTTTTTTTGAGACAGAGCCTCAAGCTGTCACCCTGGAGAGAGCGCCATGGCATCACAGCTCACAGCAACCTCCAATTCCTGGGCTCAAGTGAGTCTCCTGCCTCCGCCTCCCAAGTAGCTGGGACTACAGGCGCCCGCCACAACACCCAGGCATTTTTTAGTTGCAGCCGTCATTGTTGTTTGGCAGGCCCAGGTTGGATTTGAACCTGCCAGCTCAGGTGTACACAGCTGGTGACAGCCCGTTGAGCCACAGGCGCCAAGCCGTTAGTGTTTATTTTTAAGACAGAGTCTTACTTTGTCGCCCTTAGTTGAGTGCCATAGTGTCATAGCTCACAGCAACTTTAAACACTTGGGCTCACGCAATCATCTTGCTTTAGCCTCCTGACTAGCTAGGACTATAGGTGCCTGTCACATGCCTGATTATTTTTAGAGATGGAGTCTTGTTCTTACTCAGGCTGGTCTCGAACTCCTGAGCTAAGGCAATACAACTGCTTCGGTCTCCCAGAGTGCTAGGATTACAGGCATGAGTCATTGCGCCTGACCTAGTTTTTTTAGTTTTAGTAGAGACAGGGTCTTACTCTTGCTCAGGTTGGTCTCAAACTCCTGAGCTCAAGCAATTCACCCCTGCTTCAGACTCTAGAGTGCTAGAATTATAGGCATGAGTTACTGCCTGGCCAGACACCAACTCCTGAGGGGCTGTGACTTGGAGAAGCACCTGGGGTCACAGTCCATGCCCCAACAGGCTCAGGGAAGGGGAAGTGCTGGAGCCAGAGATCTAGAAGCCTAACCTCCACATCTGTACCCTGGCTCTGTGGATTTGGGTTCCCCTGGGTGATGGGCCTGTCACACAACTATATGCCCCATGCTGTCCTAAGGCTTCCTATGTGTAGTGGGGCAAGGCCCATCATTAGGCCCTTTGAAGGAAGGGAAGACACTATTATTAGGCCTGGAGCCTGGCTAATTACACACTCAGAACAAAAGCTCAAGTAAACCCTTCAAGCAAGTTAAAGTCTTACAGAGAACTAAGGGGAAAATGCCAATTTGGGAAGGTAGCTGTCACCCCCAGCTCCACAAGGGGCCCTGCTTCAGGTAAGTCACCACTTCCCCTGGAGGGGTAGCTTAGAAGTGTCCTTCACCTCCACACCAGAGTGTCTGACAAAGAGCTGCCCACCCAGTGCAGTGACAAAGAGTTCTTGGGGGCCTATTTCTTCATCTATAAAATGGGGTCAACACCAATACTCATGCTGCATAGGACTATTCTAAACTTTTGGTGAGGTGACCCTTAAGAATGGCAGGCACAAAGCCAGTACCATCCTCTCCCAGTGTCATCTGTCTGGCAACTACCAGCCATCTGCTAGGATAAGGCCTGGCAGGCAAGAGATAGGTAGCTGAGGAAACTCTGACTCCACTGGTGCTGCCGCCAGCCCCAGGGCAGGAGGCTTAACCACAAAGGCAAGTTTGCAATTCCCTTCTCCAAATTGCTTTCTTCCAAGGGTGGGAACCAGAAATAGCAGGTTATGACTCTTTGTCTCAGCAGAGTTTCAGCAAGGGAGCTGGCAAGGGGTGCATTCAGAGGAATCGAAGGAGGACTCTGGCTACAGCTGCCTGGGATAGAGGCCAAGAGGCAGCAAGCAAAGGGACAAGGGGAATTGTTGGCTCTTTTGGTTATATCCTTAGGAAATCCAAGTCCCTGGTGAGAAGGAGCCATGTGAACTCCCCCTATACCCATAGGCTGTGAGGTATGATGAAAGGGCTAAAGAAAGATGGTCACTCAAACCGTCTGAGCCCACCCCCACAGGGAGGCTGCCCTGACTGGATCCCAGGGGTGCAAGGCCAGCCTGTCCTCTAGTTTCACATAATTGGTGGTTCAGATGACAGAGGCTTTAGGTCTTCAGAATGAGAATAAGCGGGCCTGTCTGGGAGCTCCAGGCTTATGCCAGGGACAGGGCCAGGTGCCAGGTACCAGGCAGGGGTGGGGCAGGGATATGGAGGCTGTCGAACCAGTTAGGCTTAACCTGAGACTGAGCCAACTTTTAAATGCCTTCAATGAAGGCCAGTGCAGGGTTGTTCCCAGGGAAGGAACTCTGGTGGGCCATCATGCCCACACCCCTTGGCCTCAAAACAAACTGCAAAACAAACAAACAAAAAAAATAGCTGGGCGTTGTGGCAGGCGCCTATAGTCCCAGCTACTCGGGAGGCTGAGGCAAGAGAATCGCCTAAGCCCAGGAGCTGGAGGTTGCTGTGAGCTATGTGATGCCACAGCACTATATAGAGGTTAATAAAGTGAGTGAGACTCTGTCTCTACAAAAAAAAAAAAAATCTGGCCTGGGATATCTCAGGCAGGGCCCTCACCCACTTAGGAAACTAGTGTGCACAGGGCCAGGCACAGGAAAAGAGGCTCAAAGACACCTGCTAACTGAATGAACCAAATGCCAGCCCCTCCGCCCCCTCCTCACACAGGTGCCATTCTGAGAAGCAGGAGGGAGGCACCTATCCTCTGGACTACCTTGGCTCTTCCTCACCTCACTTTCTGCCTCTGTAGCCCACACTCTCTTCCTGGCAGAGAAGGGGTGAGGGTATTGCTCTGAACCTGGCAGCTGCTGCAGGAAAGCAGCCAGGCTGAGCTCATGTGAGGATGGCAGCAGTTGGGCCACAGCCAGGGACATGGGGTGAGGTGGGCCAGTTCATGTGAAGTTGCATGCTTGCCTGCTGGCAAGAGTGGAGGGGGTTCTCTAGGGGTGCCTCTGGGCAGGGGTCTCAGCATCTGGCGTTGCCTGCTCAAATGGAGAGGAAGGGGGCTGAAAGACCCAGAGGCTCAATGAGGATCTCATGGGGAGCCCTGGGGAGTGTGACTCAGGTGGGCAGAGTGGAGACAGGAGGGCAAAGAGAGTTGGGAAGGAGGTGACCAAAATGGGAAGAGGGGAATGCTATGGGTAGCTCTTTCAGCTTTCCCAGGCAGTGCCAGTTTTCTGAAGGCTTTCAGGTCCCTGAGATCTGGAATCCCAACCATGGTGTGGGACCCAACTGAGGGCCAGGGACGTGCTGGAATTCAACATCCTGAGCCAAAGGGACAGGCAGCTGCAGGGATGCCAGGAAACCAGAGGCAATGGCATCTGGAGAAGCATCCTGCAGGGGGAGCCAGGCTCCCTGGAAGGAGGTTCAGGGTTGGTGAGGGAGGTGAGGAGGGACTTCCAGGCTGGGGGGCGAGAGCTGGGGAACATTGTCTGGGGGTCAGGCAACAAAGAGGAGGTGGTACCCTGGCTTTGCCTTCAATGAACGTGCTGGTGAACACAGACCCACCCTGCATGAGCTCTTCAGTGTGATGGCCAGTCTCAGAGGGTGTCGAAGATGGGGAGGCACCCTGAACCCAGTGTGCCAGCAGTGGGAGAGCTGCCCACACACTTGCCCTGGACTGGAAGGGAAACTGACTTCAGGGAAAACATGGCAGAGGGGCACTTCCCCACAGACCTGGAGGAGGCTCAGATGTCTTCCTGGATGACTGACATTTGATGAGCCAGATGATTGATGGGGCCCACCTGTAAGGAATCGCTGAGGCCAAAGCAGATTGAGCAGGAAGGAAGACCTAGCCCCCAAATGTTCCTAGCTGCCCGCAGCTGCAAAAGCAACATTTCAGACATGTGTGTCTCCAGGCAGCAAGAAAAGGGCTAATAAATAGACCTGATGTGAGAATGGCTGTGTGTGCATGTCTGGAAGACTGCAGCGGGTCAGGGGAGCTGGGAGGACTATACCATCAGTCCAGGCCTCGTGGATGGAGGCCTTCTGCCGGAACTTCTCTGCCAGGTGGTCTAGCCGCTCCAGCCTGCGGATCTCATTCAGCAGCCACTCCTCATAGCCCTTCTCAGCCTGCTCCAGGTGCTGCCAGCCATTGTTGATGTCCTGTGGGGGGCAGGAGAGGGAATGCCTATCACAGGAGAACAGGGACTCCACAGGAGGATGTCACCTTGAGGGATGTTGATGGAAAGTCAGCAGAAATGAACTAGCAGCTCAGAGTGGTAGCTCACGTCTGTAGTCCGAGCTACTTGGGAGGCTGAGGTGGGAAAGATCACTTGAACCCAGGAGTTCAAGTCCATCCTGGGCAACATAGTGAGCACTTGGTGACCCTGAAGACACAGCAGACTGTATGGTTTCAAGATGAGTATGAAACCCTGGGTATAGAACACAGGGAGCTGAGTGCAAGGGGGAATGTGGTAATGCATCAAGTACTCCCTTTCCTCACCCCTGCACCCCAAAGGCTGTGTGTGCTAGTTGGGAAAAACTACACTGGCCACACAGCGAGTCTACAGAAGGTCCTGGAGCTGGCTCTGCCCCCCACCCCCAGGTACTGACCCACCCCAGAGCCCAGAGCTCACCGAGACCATCTTGCCCTCAGAGGGCATGAAGGCGGGCCGGTTGCTGAGGCGTAGCTTGGTCTGCAGTGTGTTGAAGTTGATCTCCAGCTGGCACTTCTCCTGCACCTTAGGTGGCTTGTGGACACGCCGGTAGTCACGGAAGTCCTCCAACTTCTGCTGCATCTCCTGGATGGTCTTTTGGGGAACACGGTCCTCCAGCCAGGGGATGGTGCGCCGGATCCACTCCAGGAGCTGTAGGCCCAGAAGACATGGTGGACTTTGCAAGGAACCCTCAAAATGCTGACAAGGCCACCCCCTAACTTATGGGCACATGGACTCCAGATCTTTAAGGGCCCTATCTGGGGGCCACCCCTGCTCCCCAGCTTGACTTCCCAATGACTCTTGATGGAACCCCACAGCCTAGATTCTGGGAACATGCGCTCCTGCCCCTGCCCCCGTGCTGTCCTCTGATTAGTTCCTGCCATGCCTTTGATCTTCCTCTTCCTCAGATCTAAGCACAGTAGCCGCAACCCTCATGTCCCTACTCAGAGGCCCCCTCTCCCTGAACTCCATGCTATCTATCCGAAAGCCTTATTGGGACAGGCCGACAGGCATGCCTGGCTCACTTGGGGTAGCCAGCATGTGCACAGGACCTAGGACATAAATGAGAGAATAAAATTGAAAAATAAAGTAACATGTACTTTTTAGAGCAACTCAGATCGTTGATGGAGGTGAGAAAGGGCACAAACATGCAATACACTGGAAATTCTAAAACAATTCCAGAAAACCAGCGTGAGCTAGAGTAGCCGGGCATTGGCTCAGCACCTGTGGCTCAAACGGCTAAGACACCAGCCACATACACCTGAGCTGGTGGGTTCGAATCCAGCCCGGGCCCGCCAAATGACAATGACAGCTGCAACCAAAAAATAGCCAGGTGTTGTGGCAGGTGCCTGTAGTCCCAGTTACTTGGGACGCAGAGGCAGGAGAATCGCTTGAGCCCAGGAGTTAGAGGTTGCTGTGAGCTGTGATGCCACAGCATTCTACCCAGGGTGACAGCTTGAGGCTCTGTCTCAAAAAAAAAAAAAAAAAGCTGGGCACTGTGGTGAGCACCTGTAGTCCTAGCTACTCAGGAGGCTGAGGAAAGAGAATTGCTTAAGCCCAAGAGTTTGAGGTTGCTGTGAGCTGTGACTCCACAGCATGCTACTGAGGGCGACATAGGGAGACTGTTTCAAAAGAAAGGAGAAAAAAACAATTCCAGAAGAGTAAAAATTGGTCATTTTCCAGCACGGATATGCTTGAGAAGCGGTTTCCAAATGCCAACTTCTGGCAAAGTGAGAAAACCAAGTACAAAAGTATCTATATTCGTATATATCTTGATGGATGGTGCTAATTGCCCTTTCTTGGCAATGGCTGGTGCTTTTTACCTTGTCTTACTGTTAGAAATGATGGTAACAGATGGTTGTGTTCTTTTAAAAATATCCTTAACTTGGCAAAATAAAAAGCTGGCCACCCTAGGTTGGCCATCAAATACTTTTTCAAATTTTCTTGGTCCATGAAATCTCAAAAGTCTGGGAACACTGGTTCTAGAAGAGATATCAAATGATTGCTCTTTGGGAGCTTCAGTTGTTTTTATTTTTTAAATAGGGAGATTTTAAACATAAAGAAGAGAACCCAGAAAAGATGTACTGACCATTTATATTCCCAGAGGAAATTCTGGGTTCAAGGCTGCCTGGGTTGGAACTCAGCTGTGTGGTAATCCTAACCCTTTCTGGGCCTCAGTTTCCTCACTGGGAAAGAAGAGTAGCGTGAGCTCCCCCTTAGCAGGGCTGTGTGGACTGAGCAGATCCTGATCAGGAAGCACCTGCAAAGGGGTTGCTGACACGTCAGCTTGCAGACCCCTCTTCTTCTCACTGAGTTAGTCTCTCCAGGAATGACGGATGGGAACAGCATTTTTAAAAAGCTCTCCAGGTAACTCTAAAGCAATGAGGTATTTAGGAAACTTCATCCCTAAGCAGCTCTAAGAACCCAAGCTTAGGACCCCAGGAGGCAGTTGGCATGTTGGTGACCTCCTGGTCAGCCTCGCGAAAACAAACTGAAGAAAGGCCACATACTGGCCGAGTCTGTAACCTTGTGGCCTTTTCTAGGAAATAAAGACTAGACCTTCTTTCCCCCTGCAAGTGTCACACCACATTTGGTCAAGGATAATAAGAAGTGACCACATCTTTCAGTTCTGGCAGGGGGTGAGAGGCACACTCACGTCACTGGCCAGCCTCTCATAATCTTCCATCAGGTGTTCATTCTCCTGGTTGACAGCCAGCACCTTGCAGATTCGGTTGGCTGCCGTCTCCGCCTGGGGCAGAAGCGCATACAGTCAGGGCTGCACCAGGACTGATGACCCTCCCTCCTGACAAGCATGTTCCTTGAAAGCAGCTGGCCCATGGCCCACACAGTACTCCCAAAGGAGGGAAGAAGAGGAAGCACACCAGTGAAATGGTGCCCAAAGCAATCATGTCCTGACAGGTCTCATTGGCCTCCTCTTAGCTTACTGCAAAATGGCCCCAGCCCAGAGAACTGAGCCCTCAGCTCTCCTGACCCAGATCCTGGAGGACCTGAGGAGGGTTGGGGTCCCTCCTCCTTCTGCTAGCAAGCTCACTACTGCCCCACTCAGAGGAGGCTGGGTAGGCCATCTGTGCTAGGCCTCAGACCCTGAAGGCATCTCCCTTTGGATGGAAGATAGAATGAGATAGGCCAAGAACTGGAGAGCTAAGGGGCAGCAGAGTGGGCACTGGTTCCCCTAGAGGAGCCTAGTGGTGCTCTGTGCAGAAGACCATATGTGGCCCCTTCCTTCTCTTGTCTTGGAGATGGGTATCAACAGGAGCTAATGTGGGCAGGAGGGAGCCAGGGCTTTAGACAGCAGGGTATGGTGGGGACAGTCCCTGGCCTAGAACTAGAGAAGAATGCCCTGCCTTGTCCTGCTGTAGGGAGTGAAAGATATGGAGGAGGAGGGGAGGGGCCACATGGGGAGAGAAGAGAGACCAGGTACCTTTCAGGAAGCACAGAAAGGGTCCAAGGTTGAAACAGCAACAGAACAGGAACAGAAATAGTGAGGAGGGTCTACAGAGTGATGGGGAAGGAAAATGGAGAGGCTTGGGAGAGGGCTCCAGAGCCCGCTCACCCATCCACACGGCTCACCTGAAGACAAGTGGGGAGGTGGAGGGCAGCTGAGGCTTCTGTGAGCACACACACGCACATACCCTGCTTCAGACTACATGACACACACCCAGGGCCCCAGGGAGTGCTCCTCAGAGAGGAGATTCAAGATATTCCTCAGCTGAATGAGAGTAGAAGGCATAGCCAGGGCTGTAGCTTTGGGGGGAGTCACGGAGGTTAGTCCTTGACCTCTACCTTAGTAGAGACAATTGGTACCCAGAGCTCAGATCCACTCTGCTACTAAGGCGGTGGCTGGTCAGAGGTGTTTTGTTTCACTGCTGAATTCTCAGCTTCTAGTTCAGGGATCAGTGTGTTTGAAGTGTTCAGGGTTGATGAATGAATGAGTGAATAAAAGAGGAGGGAATGTTTTAGTGATTAGAAATAAATTGCCAGGACAGAATGGGCATACTCAGTGCTAGGCCTGGGGCTTGCCCTGCATTTATAAAGGAAACCCCAGAGAGCATAGTCTTTTTTTTTTTTTTTTGTAGAGACAGAGTCTCACTTTATCGTCCTTGGTGGAGTGCCGTGGCGTCGCACAGCTCACAGCAACCTCCAAGTCCTGGGCTTAGGTGATTCTCTTGCCTCAGCCTCCCGAGTAGCTGGGATTACAGGCGCCTGCCACAACGCCCGGCTATTTTTCTGTTTTGCAGTTCGGCCGAGGCCAGGTTTGAACCCGCCACCTTCGGTATATGGGGCTGGCGCCTTACTCGACGAGCCACAGGCGCTGCCCGAAAGCATGGTTTCAAGAGACTGGAATGAGTCTCTGGGACTCAAGAATAAAGCATCACAGGTTGTCCTGAGAAGTAAACACAGGCCTGGGGGAAGCTACACTCATAGCTGGAAAAGCCTGAATCCAAGACTTTCCCTCATGAATAGGTTAGCTCTCCACAGCCTGGATCCCCTCCCTCCCAAGAGGGACTGGTGACAACCCTTCTAACCTACCCATCTTGAAAACCTCCAAAGCTCTGACCTGGGCTTTTCTTCCCAGACCACTCCTACAAATCCTTTAGGTCCCTTTTTCCTTTCACACCCCCTGCTGGAGTTCAGCTCTCAGGGGGCATTTCCAGCAGAAGAGAAAACAATCAGGTGAGGACAGTGTGATGGGGCGGTGTTGGCTTGGGGCCCACAGGCCAAACATGCCGTTAGTTGGGGTTTGTGGTGAGGAAGCTTCCATCACTGTCCATTCCCACCCTGTCTTCCTGCTGGGGTGAGGGTCAGGGGTCCTCCCTCTACCTTCTCTGCCCTCCAGCAGAACACCCCAAACACAAGCTCCAACACATGCTGGGCAGGAGGTGAAAAGGGGATTAAACATGTCATCTGGGCTGGGAGGATCCACACTCCCTCAGGAGTAGTCCCCACTTCACAGATGGGGAAACTGAAGTTAAGTGGCTTATCCAAGGTCATAGTGCTGAGGTGGTGGAGTAGGGCCAGGCCAGACTGCCCATGGGTGGTCTGCAGAAGGTACAGCCCCTGTCCCTACAACATTAGGAACAGCTCTCTGCCTCTCTAAACTTCAATTCCTTCTGTTTGAAAAGGGGTTATCTGAGCCTTGCCCCCCACTAGGGCACACACGGGTACTCTCTTAGAGCCTATACATGTCAAGTCCTTGGAGAGTGCCCAGCATGAAGTGCTCAATAAGACATGATTCCTCCTTCAGCTCTCTTCACACTTGCCAACCGCTAATAGAAAACCAAGGCTTCGGGAGTACTGTTTGAGATACCACAGAGACTATGAGGTGAGCGGAGGGGACAGAGATGCTCAAGTCTCCCCATAGAAGTTGGGGGCCCAAAAGGAACCAGGAGGGTAACATGAGATCAGCAAGTCTCAGGGAGAGCTGCTGCTGGGAACCTACACCTCTGACTGCTCTGCTTGGCTTCTGGAGCAACAGGAGCCAGGAAAGCCAGGTCAGAAGTAAAGTCCCAAGAGCTAGTCAAGCTTCTCAGACAAGCTTTCCTGGCAGTTTAGGTGGGGAAGGAGCTGCAGAGGAGCAGAAGAGCCCAGTGCTCCCTGGTGAAAGGCCACAGCAGGCAGGCAGCCCTGATGTGGATCATAGAGGGGAGACAGGACAGCCAAAAGGTCACATCTCAGCTCTACCATCTACCACGAAGCTGGGCTTTGGATCCCTTGTCTGAGGGTCTGGGACGCCCCCACCCACTTCTGGGAGGGCTACATTCAGAGAATGCTGTGGTGCCTCAGCATAGGCCCTGCACCAGCAGACAGCAGGAGGTGCTGGAAGCCCCCCAGTTACAGGAAATCTGCCCTATGTGGCTTTTCTGAGTCAGAACCCAGTAGGGTCGGTCCTCACGGCTCGGTGGCCCATGGCCTGGCCAGTGCTCCACTCAGAAGGACAGTGGTGTCCTAAGGGTGATGGTGAAGGCAAGTCTGCAGCCACAGCAGTGAGGGTGTGCCTGTCCCAGCTCACCTTCTGAGCCCCCGAGAAAGCGTGGTAGAAGCAGGACACGTAAGTCATGATGGCCTTCTCATCTGGCCTCAGAGTGCCCACAATATCTGCACAGAGAAAGAGAGAAAGAGAGAGAGAGGCAGGAGAGAGTGAAAGATGCAGGGTGGGGTGGGACGGCTGGGGCCGGCCCAGGGCTCATGCGGGAGGAATAGCGCTTGCTCTGGACTGGAAGCCAGACCCCGGCTCAGGCCTGCATGGACATGTCTTGCGAGGTTTTATAGAGGAGAAACAGAATCTAAATGAAGCGTGTTCCTTTTTTAACCAGGCCTGAGTTCATGACAGACTCGCCACAGACTCTATAGTAGGCTTTGTTTGGGGCTGTAGGGGTCAAATGCTAACTGATTTGCCTGAAAACTTAAGCAGGACTGTGTCAGGTATGACCACTGTGCAAGACCCCTAAGGGTCTTCCGTGGCCCTTGGAGGAAAACGCACGAACTCCATCTCTCAGACCACAGTGATTTTGCAAGGCGTGGCTGGTCACTGCTTTTCATTTTTTCCTAATTACTCACTTCTCACCAGTCAATCCTTAAGCCAAGCTTATTCCTGCCCCAGGGCCTTTGCCTCGGTTTTATCTTCTGCCTGGAATGCCTCTGTCCCAGATCCTGCTCAATGCTCCAAGTACTTGGTCCTGTCACCCCTCCCTGGTGACAGCTCCAGCTGAAATCAGCCTTTGCTATCTCTGTCCCTGAATCCTAGCCCTTGTTCTCTACTCTGCTTCTCACGTAAAATGACTTTATCTGCTGATATGCCTGTTGCCTGTTTCACCCACTAGCATGCAAGATCCCTGAGAATAGGGATCTTGGTGGTCACAAGGACTCTACTGTATCTTCAGTGCCTGGAACAGAGCCTGGCACAGACTAGGCATTCAATAGACACTGTGAGCAAAGACTGATCAGGCAGTGGTGCCAAAGAGTTGGGGGGTGGCTTCCAGTCGGAGAGAGGCCACTGCCGTCTGCAAGAGAAATGAAGTGAGCATGGGAGGCGAGAGGCAGCAGTGGCATTGGGCAGTGGCGGCTAGGAGGGCCTGCCTGGCCCTGCCCGGTACCTTCTGCGCTCCTGAAAAGGCATGGTAGAAGCTGGACACATAGGTCATTATGGCCTTCTCGTCGGGCCGAGCCGTATTCACGATGTCTGCAAGTGAACAATAAGGGTTAAACTGCCCAGTGGGTCGGGGTGGGGGTGCCGCTCACTAGGATCCACAGGCTCCCAAGGTCATAGCCATTGGGAAGAGGGACCCTCAGAGCTGATTCGGTGACACCTAGTGACCTGGGTGGGTTCAGCCACACCCTCAGCCCTCTTCCCCCATGACCTTGGGAAAAGCCAAGGCTGTGGGAACTAAATTAAAATGGGGCCACTTCCTCTCTATGAGAATGGCCTCAAGGGGCTGCTGGACGGTCAACTCCAAGGGCCACCAGAGGCCAGAGACATGGGCCCTGGCTGGGGTGAGGCATGGCTGGGAAATGGAGCAAAGGCGGAAAAGGAAAAAACAAAACTCTCCACTTTGGCAGGCTCTAGACTTCATGTTGCTGCAGGCAGGGAGGGGAGAGGCCAAGGTTGCTTGCAGGAAGCCTGGAGCCAGCCCTCCTTGGCTACAATGTACCTCCCCTGGGTCCTGGAGAGATGATAACCCAAGAGAGCCAACCCTTCAAGCTCCCCTTTTCCCACCCTTCTTCATCCCTGAATATGTCTGCCTGGCTCAGACTGCTCTCACTCTCATTTCCCAGGGTGACATGACTGTTCCCAGTTCACCCAGAACATTCAATCCTTCTTGCTGGCTCTGTCAGCTCCCCAAGGTTACCCTAGAACTCTGATATACCCATAGACCTTTGCCCAAAGCCAGGCATAGAGAGATGAGGCCCCTAGGAAACATGGTGTTGACTGAACAAAAAAAAAGTACTTACCCTCTGCATCCAACATCTTGGGGATATCAAGGTATTTCTCGGCCACTTCGAAGGCATTGTTCAGATTGGTGACTGGGTCATCCTAAGGGAAGACAGATGGGGAAGTAGGAAGAACTCTATCAGGGGCAGGATGCAGGAACAGGAGGGAGCCAGGACTGGCTCAGAGGGGTAGAGCTGGAAGGGGTAGGGCTAAAAGTTCCTTGAGGCAGTGCTCAGCCATGTGTGCTGTGTAGGGAGGAGGGGGGCATGCTACACCATGGATAAATTCAATTCTACCCAAGAGAGTACCTCTTGAGATCTTTGTGGGGTAGAGTCCCTTTCATACAATTTCCTCTCTCTCTTTTTTTTTTTTTTTTGAGACAGAGCCTCAAGCTGTCACTCTGGATAGAGTGCTGTGGCATCACAGCTCACAGCAACCTCCAATTCCTGGGCTCAAGTGAGTCTCTTGCCTCCGCCTCCCAAGTAGCTGGGACTACAGGTGCCCGCCACAACGCCCGGCCATTTTTTGGTTGCAGCCAGCATTGTTGTTTGGCGGGCCCAGGCTGGATTCGAACCCGCCAGCTCAGGTGTACGTGGCTGGCGCCTTAGCCCGTTGAGCCACAGGCGCCGAGCCTACAATTTCCTCTATTCACAGACCCCAGGTTAAGCCCCTTTCCCTGAAACCTGGGTCCAAACCTGAGAGGGCTGGGGTAGGAGAGGGGAACAAATCCAGAGCTCTCTGGTTCCAACCTCCCTAAGGCATCTCCATGCTACCCCAGCTCCCTCAGGCCTCCCTGATGCTTATAGGATTAAAGCCCCTGATCCTCCCTCGCCACTCACTGTGGAATGAATGGGCTAAGTGCAGGCTGGTCCCCACCCCGTTACCTTCTCTGGCTCTAAACTGCCTCTTCCTCCAGGACCTCTCCCGCTCCTGCCAGTTCAGAGTACACCAGCTTCCCCCCACAGCATGTATCTGATCCCGTATCCCCTCACCCAGTTTGGCCCAAGTCCACATGTGTGGCCTTGTGTAGTCGTTTGCTTTAGACGCAACTCCCTTGCCTTCCTTGTGAGGCTGGGAACTCCTAGAGGGCAGGGACTAGGTCTTACATGCTTTGTATGTATGTGCACAGGCAAATTAGAACAGGATCCTGCACAGGAAATGTTGGCCAGTGGTGATACTTTGGAATTCCTTACCTTCCTCCCCTTTGGGAAGAAGAAATCCAGAAGGTGAAGAAAGAGGATTAGAAGGCATGGCTGGCCAAGCCCTAAAATAACCCTGGGTTGGTTGCAATGCCCACCGAGGAAGGCAAGAGTTGGCTGCTGAGCCAGGGGTCTGAGAAAACTGGCAGGAGGCCCTCACAGCCTGCCCATCTTAGTACAGGATCCAGCTTTGGTGGCTGGTGACAGACAGCTTTGGGGATGGTGACCCAAAGTTAGGGCATCAGACTCAGGTATTTGTGGGCCATGGAGGGAAGCTCAAGACACACACCTTTCTCAGCTTGTCATACTCAATCAGCTCTGGTCTGTGCCGGTGGATCAGGGCATTGAAGGCAAGACCGTCCTTCCAGCTGGAGGAAGAAAAGGCAAAGGTTATGAGGAGGGTGCTCTCACTGCCATGGGAGTGCCGGATGGGTCAGGCACACACAACAATGATTAATTCCCATTTACTGAGTTTAGCATGTGCCAGCACAGCAGGGAGACAGTATGGCAGAGTGGCTATGAACATGACATCTGGAGTCAGACAGTCTGGGGTCAAATCCTTACTTTTCTACTTACTGACAACATGACCCTGGGCAAGTCACACTACCTCAGTTCCCATGTCTGTAAAATGCAGATAGTAACAGCACCAACCTAGGGTTGCTGTGAGGATTAAATGAGTACTTCGCACATGACAAATACTTTGTAATTGCCAACTAAGTGCAGTACATGGGAGGCCCGCTGAAATGAACGGGCTCACTGCAGCAGAGAGGCCCACTGTGCAAGGCTATTACCTATGTTGCCTAATCTCTGCTCTTTGGCTGTCCTGACCCTGAGGTGGGCCAGTCTACAGGCTAGATGCCAGGATATGGCTCAGCATGAGTGTCTCTGGAGGAAAATGACCTTCTGCAAGGTCCATGAGCTGGTCACAAGCTGGTCACATTCTCCTCCCTGAGATCCTCTAAAGGCTGCTTTCTTCTGGGGTCAAGGTCAATGTTACCTCCTCAGAAAGGCCATCCTGGTTACTTTCTATCACCTCATCCTACTTTATCGTCTTTGTACAGCACTTCTTACTGTCTGATATTATACTGTAGGATTATTTTGATCTTTGTTAACTGCTGGTCTCCCCTACTATAGTAGAAATTTCCCCAGGTGAAGCACTTTATTTGGTACTGCCATATCCCCACTTGTGGGATGCAGCAGGGACTCCACAGATATTTACTGACTGAGTGAATAAATGAATAAAAAGTATAGAAGGGATCAGTTGGTTTGTGGTAAAAAAAACAGAAAGCAACACACAGAGAGAGCAACCAAGGGAAAGATCTTATGCTATTAATGGCAGAGCACAATGAAAAAGGCCCTCAACATCCAGGAGGGGCTCTGGACTGCCCAAGGACACAGCATGACCTCTGTGAATTCCATGAGGCCTTGCTCTTCATTCCTAAGCATACCCCCTATCTCAGAGGCTTAGTAGGGCAGACTCACAGGGCTGAGCCAGATCTGACCCAAGGGCCACCCCCAGAGTCTGTATTCTTAGACACCAGGCACCTTGCAGCCCGCCACATTCTGGACCTCATGTACAATAGCAGACACATCTCATCGCCTCTCTCACCCCAAGGGAGATAAGTTCACAGCAGGCTAAGTCTTGTTCACCTTAGTAGCCACAGAGCACATTTTCCCCCAATATAAAATTCAATAGCAACTTTAAGGACCGATTCCTTAGGAGACATTAAAATAAAGCAAAAACTTCACTGTTGTTTCTCAGGGTCACCTTGCTTAGGAGGAAGATTCTCTAAGGCCCATGGGACTGCCAGGCCTTGCTGCCTACAGCCCAGGATGGCTGAATTAACTGCCTCTCCTCCTCAGGGAAAGCCAGGTGGCCTCTAACATGCTTGCAGGGCCAGGGGCAAGGGGGAAAACTTACTTAGGGCTGGTATCTCACAAACCATGATACAGGAAAAGAAAGAAGGGCTCAGTGGTTAGGGTGCTGGCACTGGGGCTTGGGGGGTCTGAACCCAGCCCAGGCCTACTAAACAATGATAAAAATACAAAAAAAATGGTTTGGCACCTGTGGCTCAGCGGGCATACACCTGAACTGGCGGGTTCGAATCCAGCCTGGGCCTGCCAAATAACAATGACGGCTGCAACCAAAAATGGCCAGGCATTGTGGTGGGCACCTATAGTCCCAGCTGCTTGTATATATACAAAAAAAAAAAAACAGTTGGGTACTGTGGCGGGCACCTGTAGTCCCAGCTACCTGGGGGAGGCTAAGGCAACAGAATCACTTAAGCCCAAGAATTTGAGGTTGCTGTGAGCTATGACGCCATGGCACTCTACTGAGGGCAACATAATGAGACTCTGTCTCAAAAAAAAAAAAAAAAAAGAAAAGAAGGGAGGTAGGAGGACAGCATCTTGGGTCCTGAGAGGAAGTGCAGGGGTGAGAAGGGCTGGGAAGTACTCCGGTCAGGCGCTTACCTGATGTGGAAGTTCTGCACGTTGACATTTTTGTATGGGGCAGTCTTTCTCTGGCACCAGAGAAGGAGCCCTTCCTTGGCAGAGGTCTCTGCAAAGCACACAAGGATAGTGAGCACTAGCTCAGAAAAAACCCTTAGAGTTTAGCCTAAGTTATATGAAACTTTAGCCTCAGACCTGGGAAATACACAAGACCCAAGGGGAGAGAACCTCAGTTATAACAATAGTCACTCCCATGCTGAATAAGGAAAAACCCCTGCCAGTCCAGCTTAATCCTCACAGCCCAGAGAAGACTTAACCATGGCTGCCTGAGGAAGTGGTAGTATTGGGACCAGACATGCTGTCTGCCTGACAACTGGTCCTGTACCTTAAACCACCAGTAGACACTGTCACAGACAAGCCTTGACACTGGCTTCGGCCTCTTCTGAGCAAGGTGAAAAATCAGCCATGGAGGGTGGTGCCCATAGCTCAGTGGGTAGGGCATTGGCCACATACACTGAGGCTGGCAGGTTTGAGCATGGCCCGGGCAAGTTAAAACAACAATGACAACTGCAACAACAACAGCAGCAGCAGCAACAAAAAATAGCCGGGCATTGTGGCGGGCGACTATAGTCCCAGTTACTTGGGAAGTTGAGGCAAGAGAATCACTTAAGCCCAAGAGTTGGAGGTTGCTTTGAGCTGTGACATAGTGAGACTCTGTCTCAAAAAAAAAAAAAAACCAGCCATTGAGACGCCTAGGAGGCCCTTCTAATCCCCACGGACAGTTTGGTTGTCTTCACAGACTAGGAGTCCTGTGAGCACAGGGAACATGTCTGACCTGGCACCCAGGATCCACTCTGCATGCTGGTGCAGGTGGGTGTGCTCATCCAGTGGTATACAGAGGTGCTTGAAGGAGGTAAGTCAGTCCATTCCTGGATGGCCTGGGCTGATCCCAGCTCCACGGAGGATGGGGATGTCAAGAGAAAAGAAAACCAGGCCGAGGCCTAACTCTGTCACTAGTGTGTTCTGTGACTCAGGTTCCCGAACTGTAAAATGGGGCCAAATCATCCTTGCCTGCTTCATCTGCTAAGATAAAGCTGAGAGAGCACAGGCACTCTGGGCAGGCGGCTGGGGGTGGCCTCCCTTCACCTGCCACCCACTAACCACCCCTGCAAAGGGCCAGGCCCTGTGAGTGACCTCAAGGAAACAGGGAAGAGGCTTGAAGCACAAAGACAACACTTCAGGAATTCTAATCTAACTAACTCACGTGACTTGCATGGACAAGGGTGGAAAATAATGGTGGTTCTTTGCCCATCTCTTACCCTCCACAGAGATGTCCTGGATGGCAAACCTGAGGATGATGGTCCAGATCATTCCCAGGGTCATCTTTGCATTGCCGTCCACAATCTCTGTATGCAGGGAAGAGAGCAGAAGGGGAGAAGGTTGTTAAAGCCAGACTGAGACTCCTCAGCTTGCCCTCAAAGCAGCATTCAGTCCCTTCTAGTGATCAGCTCTGAATGATTTTCTGACTGGACCACATAGGCCTGTCATCCTTCATCTCCTGGGGAAGAATATCTGCCCAAACACTCTCTGGGAAGTGCTGCTGCTCCCAAGCTTGCTGTTACTGAGTGCCTATAGGCTTCTGTGTGTTTCGCCTTCTACCATGATGTCCTTCTCCCCAGGCGGCTCATTCTCTTGATGTAGCTACGGCATTTCTGTTCACATCTCCTTAACTACACCCACTCTTCTGCGTGGAATTACAGCTTTATGCACATGCCCCAACTAGAGGGTGAGCACCCCGGCCCCTGTCCTAAGTGCAAAGACAGTTGTCCCCATGCACCTGGTCAGGTCAGTGAGTGCATGTACTGCACTGTTGTTTGTTGATTGAGCCACCTTTATCCAACCCACTAATGTCTCTCTCAGAGCTTGATGTGGCTGTCTCCTCCATACCTCTCTAATCCACCTCTACACAGCAGCCAAGGAGGTCATCTTTAAAAGGTACTTCAGATTCGTATCACTCCCCTTGGTCAAACCTTCTGTCTACCAGCAAAGTGAGTCCCTATTCCCTTTCCTCAAGGGTCTGATCCTTCTCATCTCATAAGCCTCTCCTTGTTTTCACCTCTCAAAAATGGCTTCCCCCGCCCTCCAAAAAAATGGCTTCCCAAACTGGCTGTCCAAAGAAGCTCCACTGCTCTCTGGCACCCTGTGTTGTCCTCTCCCACACTCCCATTTGTGATCATGTTATTTGTTGGTTTGTTGACTTGTTTGCTGTCCTCATCATTAAATCTCCAGTGCCTGGGACAGGATGCTGAGGAACATACATTGCGGCTGTTGTGTCAGAGAGGGGCGAGCAGGGGACACTGGTCAGATTGCCAGGCTGCATACCTTCTTAACTAACCCAAAAGCAAACATTTGCTCTAACTTCTAAGAGAAAGACAGACTTGGAACACATGTGCTTCAACTTCACCAACTTAGAGCAAAACCAT
Source organism: Arctocebus calabarensis (assembly GCA_963573935.1). Classification (NCBI taxonomy): domain Eukaryota; kingdom Metazoa; phylum Chordata; class Mammalia; order Primates; family Lorisidae; genus Arctocebus; species Arctocebus calabarensis. Next base: position 8,050 of record CAUYON010072627.1, on the reverse strand, counting down.
CCCGGCAAGGCCCAGGGCCTCCATGTAACTATTGCTAGGCAAAAGAAATCAGTGCTTCATCCCACGGTCTATCAGCCAGGCATGTCTGGGGCCATCTTTCAAATGCCTTCTGTTCCCCACAGCACAATGCACAGATACAGCAGGCCTGGCAGATCGGGCTGAAGATGAAGGGCTCCACACTGCAGCCACTTCAGGGAAGGGGCTAGACAAAGGGGAGAGTTCTAAAACTAACTGCAGAACTGGACAAAGCTATGAAGGACACTTTAAGGAGACCCTGCTCACTGACCCTCTAAACAGAAAACCCCAGAGTGGGCTTGCCTTGGAAGATGTAGAGTGGTCATCCAGAGGAGGGGCCCGCCTTCCCTCAGGACTCATCTAGAGGAAGGGGGGGCCCATCAGCACAATGCAGAACCCCCACAGCACAGTCATTGGCCTGTGACTATGGTGGGCAGCTTGTGAGTGAACTTCAGGTTTTTTTTTTCCCCCTCAAGCTGTCGCCCTGGCTAGAGTGCCATGGCATCACAGCTCACAGCAACCTCCAATTCCTGGGCTCAAGTGATTCTCCTGCCTCCGCCTCCTAAGTAGCTGGGACTACAGGCTCCTGCCACAACGCCTAGCTATTTTTTGGTTGCAGCCATCATTGTTGTTTGGCGGGCCCGGGTTGGATTTGAACCCTCCAGCTCAACTGTATGTGGCTGGTGCCTTAGCCGCTTGAGCCACAGGCGCTGAGCCTGAACTTCAGGTTTTAGGATGAAAAACATGCTTTGGTCTGTTACCCAGAGGCAAGAAACCCAGTGTCTATCTTGGTCCTGCCCCAGGGCTCAGAGCCCCTTATGAGAAACTGAGCAGAGCCTCCTCCCTTTTCCAGGGTGAGAGTGTGGGGGTGTGAAAACAGTTCACCCCTCAGGAAATCTGTGCAGCACACATCCTGAGGGTTAGGGAGATGGGCACAATCTGGAGGGGAGGCTGCAGCTCGCACCCCTAGCCTGCCACAGGTGCAAGCTGGTCATGGAGGGCTTAGAGAGTCCCTGTGAAGAGAGGAAGACGGTATCTCTCATGACACATCTCCAGCTGCTTCTCTGACCTGCAGCTATGCCTCCAGCTCCTGTCCACTCCTACAACCCCTGCAAGGAAGCTATGTTTCTGCGACTGCTAGATCATGTGGAAGGATAGGAGACAGCAGGAGCAAGAGTTCTCAGGTGCTCTGAACTCTGAGGAATGTCTCCATTAGGCTGCCCTCCTGCTGTGTCCCAAGGCCTGATGTTCACAGGGATTGGGAGTGAACCAATTTGGGCATGAACAGAGAATATTTTTGGACAAAGTTTTTCTCCAAATGAAAACTGATGACCGCCACGGGTCTCTCCTCTAACCTCTTCTGTATTTACAGACTAGCATTTGAGCAAAATAAATGCAGCTGTGAGAAGCAAAAGGCTGGAGCAGAGCCCAGAGGAAAGATCCATGCAAGGACAGAAAATCTCAGGGCCTGATTGAACTTTTGGGTTTTGATTTTTTTTTTTTTAACAAACACCAACAACCTCAACTGTGGCATGAAAGGCTTGGCACCTCTCCTCAGAGAGGTCCTGGGCTGGGGCAGAGTCTTGGAACTTAGTGCACATATTCTGGCCTGAAGTCTTGGCCAAACCCTTAAGAGTCCTGTCATTAATGGCAATTAGTTTTCTTTGTTTTTCTAAAAGCTGGGACAATATGGATGTCAGGGTGTAGAAACCGTGCTTTGACTGATGAGCACTGTGAGCCTTGGCTGCTGGGCTCACTTGCCTCATCTCTAAAAGCGCCTGGGAGCTCAACCCTAGAGGCCTTGCTGAAAACCTGCTGCTCCAGTTTGGGGGCGGGGGCTGCAAGTGGTGGATTATGGTCCTGGGTATCTGTACAGAAGGATTCTGGGGTGGGTAGAGGATAAGCTCTCTGAACTCTTGCACCCAGACCAAAGTCTGGCATTGATCTTTGGACTTGTCAATTCCCTGCCCTAGTCCCTGACACAGTGTCTCTAGTCCCTCCCCCACCACAGAGACAAGGCAAGGCATAATAACAAAGGCGTTCCTGGCACCCAGAAAGGCCATGTCATGTGCCTGTGGCTGTCTAAGGGGCTCAGCATGAGGAAGATAAGTAAGGGCAACCCAGTTCAAACCCAAGCCACTCTTCCCCCTATGGAAGCACCTTGCCCCACAAGGTTGGCATTGCACCTCCCGGATTTGGACTGCACCTGCTTGGCTTTTTCTGTGGAGTGGGGGAAGCTTGTGAGCCCAACGTCCTATCAAGGGCAGTCATTATAATCACTGCTTAATATGTGCAGGGACTTCAAGTGCTCCGAACACTCTGCCTCCACCAAAACTTCTGTTCAGAATGCAGATATCATGCCACAGAGCCTGAAGGTCAGAAACTGAGCTAGACCCTGGCTGCCCTATCTCCAACTCACCTTCCGCCCCAATGGAAACCAGCTTGACACCTTTGCTGGCGATAAAGTCCAGTGCTTTGTTCACATTGTTGATTTTGTGCACTCTCATCTTCCCCCGTTCTGGCTTAGGTAACCGCTCCCCTGAGAGATGCACAAAAAGAAAAAGAGGGTGGGGAGGTAGGAGGAGGGAAGGGAAAATGGTGGGGGGAGAAAAAGAGAGCTTTATAGTTTCCTCTGTTCTCCAAAACCAGGCCCTCTGCTCCCAGCTGGCCCATCAAGCTGCTCCAGCTCTAATCTCTGCCCCAACCTGTTGCAGAGTAGTGATGGGATAGCTGGGTGGGCAGCATCTCTGGGGACTGTGTGAAAGGGCACCTATTCCAGGAATGGGCTGCACAGCACCCAGGAAGGCCTCACCTGAAATGACCTCCAGGAGGAGCATGAGCTTGAGCCCATCTCGGAAGTCCTCATCAATGTTCTCGATCTGCGTGCCCGCCTTCCGCAGGTGGGAGTTGCACCAAGCGGTGAAAGTCTGCAGAGGCAGAGCAAAGTCACAGAGAGTCAGCTTGGCTGCTGGGGCTCTCTACCACAAATGCTGGGCCACAGTCTTGACCTCAGGAGAACAGTGGTCACCATGGACGCTTGCTTGGGGCCAGGCCCTAGATCCACACTTTATAGACAATTTCCAATCTTTGCAGTGATCCAGGCACAACGATATGAGGAAACTGAGGCTCAGGGTGGTTAACAACACACAATATGATCATCAGGATACTAAACGGCAAGGCTTGGATTTGAACTCAAGTTTGCTAACCCTGGAAACAAGCGCTCTTTCTACAAAACCAAGCTACCTAGAGGGAGCCTAGTACATGCTTTAGGCAAAGGTGCCTCAGCTAGTTAACTGCTCAGTCATGGAAACGCTGACTGTGTACCAGTCCTGGTGGTGTGGAAACAATAGGCAGGGTACCAGCTCTCACAGAATTTAAGACCCAATGTGCCTTAGAAGGAATGCTAACTTGGGCATAGGTCTTAAGTTTTTGTTTGTTTTGTTTTGTTCAAAGCAATTTGGTGGGAGGCAAGCAGGGAACTGTATCTGAGGATCAGCTGGAAGATGGAGAGGCTGGGATGTAAAAGCTGGAAGACCTGAATAAGAAATCTATGTCCCGAGTCAGAATAAACTAATAATGATGTCAGAATACCCAAGTACAGGGTGCTCAGCATCCTGGTGGTGAGTGGCCACTCAGCCTCTTGCTAGCTGGGACATGTCCATATCATTAGACATCAGGCCCACAGGAGCATCTCAGATCAGTTAACACCAGCATGGTCAGACACCTTCTGGGTAAACCAGCCCATTTATACACTACCACAACATGGACTGGGAAAAAATCCCAACTCTCTGCTTCTTACGGAAGCCTCTATACCACACATCCCTCCCTGCCCCCTCTATCTGCAGGGGCCAGTGTAGAAGAGGGCAGACTGCCAGGGATACGCAAGAGCACATTCCATGCCTACAGTGCAGGCAGAGGCCATGTAGGGCACAAGGGGTTTCTACAGAGCCTCTGGCCAAGCACCATGTGTTTTGACAACTGACATCAGTCCTGCTCATTCACACAGAAATTTGACACATGGCCCCCTCCCAGACAAACAAGCTGCCTAATTAACAAGCTGTATCACAGTGTGGACTCTACACAAAGCTTCCTTCCAAACCCAAACAAGGACGACTATAGACAGCTAAACCACTCCTACCCTGTCTCTCATCAACATGGAAAGTTCCTCTGCCCAGGATATGGAGACTCCTTCTAGTGGCAGGATACTTCCCCCCAACCATGGATACCTTTGTCCTGCTTATGACTGGTTGTGTAGCCAGCAAAACTCAGCCCAAGCTTAGGACCTCTAGGATACCCACACCACTAACTCCTCCCTGACTTGGATGGCCCCCTCCTCTGTTCAGATCACTGTAGCACCTACGGTCTTCTGCCCCCTACCCCAACTGTGAGCTCCTTGAGGGGAGAGGCCGCAAAACAGGTTTTCATTAAGGGCTGTGCTGATTTGTCTTCCCAACCTCATCTCCCACGCTTCCCCTATACAACTCAAAATTCAGACAGCTCAGGGCTAGACTACTGGTTATACCACTCACGTGGGCAAGCTATCCAATCTTCCTAACTTTCATTTCATCTTCTGCAACATGGCGATGAAGATACCACCTGGGTTGTGGCCGGTGTGAGGACCCAAGGCAATGCCTTCAGAGGGCATGGCAGTGCTCAGAAGGAGCAGTGCTCTGGACAGCCCTGTGCCTCCCAAGGTTTCCTCCCTCACTGCCCTGGCTCAGAAATCCTGCCCACCTCTTCCACAGAGTGCTTTCTCTATCTCCTGCCCACCCTCACCACCACACATCCCTTGGCATCTCTCTGGTGGTGGCATCTTCCATTTTTTTTGTCTTACTAGGTGTTACATGTACATGAGCTCTCTTTCCTACCACATGTGAACTCCAAGGCAGCGAGTAGGAAGTACATCTCACATGTCTTTATAATTCCCAAAGCAGAGCCAAGGACAGTAGCCTCAGATGGACACTGACATGTCTCAGCTAGTGCCCTGAAGGGTGCTACTGGGCAGCAAAGTGACCAAGTCATTGCCTGAGAAAGCAAGAGGGCCAGTCTCCTTGATGCCCTGGTGTTACTGAGGCCCCATCCTTCAGGGAGGGCCAGGCATAGCCTTAGCCTGCCCAAGTTATTCCTGTAAACTCAGACAGGGCACAACCTGTGTCTCAATGCCACCCTCTTGCTCTGTGTTTCCAACCAAGAGACTTTACCTACTTAAGCCTTTTCCTTCCCTGTAAGGTGAATATATCAGAATCTACCTCCTGTAACTGCTTGAAGGATTAAACAGGGAAAAATGGATTTAACCATCTAACAGAATCCTTGGCATAAAGTAGGTGTCAGATGAATCACATATTGACATGTGCGCGCGCCCACACACGCACACTCAAGCACTCTGACTGGCTGCTTCTCACCCAATCCCCAGGAGAGATGAGATCCATGCTTCCTCTGCAAAGGCCCGTAGCTTACCCTGGAGGTTTGGAGTAAAAACAGGATTGCAGGAGACCATATGCAGATGGTCCCCTCCTCACCCTAGAAAGGCTCTGAACAAATCTTGCCCTTTGGGTTCAGGCCTCACAGGGAATGCTGCTCTGTCCATTCTCGACATACACACCCTACCTTTGCTCATCTTCTTTGGGCAGTGAACAAGGCTTTGGCGTGGGGATCACAAAGACGTCGATTTAATTCTTGCCTTGGCCACTGAGGCAATCTGCTATAATCTAGGGCAAGCGGTGAGCCTTGGTTTCCTCAGTGATGATTGAGGACCATAATCTCTCTTCTTAAAATGAAGAATAAACAAAATAATCAGGTAAACTACTCACTACAGTGCCTGGCAGGTTAAAGTAATCAATGGTATATACATGTCAAAGAAGGTCTAGTTTAAATAAATGGGAACTCTACCACATGCTCTGTCTTTCTGACTGGAAGCAGCAGAGTCCCAGGCAGCATACAGAGCAGGTCCTCAGGGAGAACACTCACTAGTCTGGCCTACATGGTAAGGAGGAATTTCCTCCTAAACCTGAACTTGACACAGGCTCAGGAATCCCAGTGATGGCCTCCCACTCTTAGTCTATGCCTTGCTTCACCCTGTTTTCTTGTCCTGGAAGATGAGGGTCATCTACTGACACCAGAGGCTCAGGAAGTCACCCTCGGGGAACAAGTGAACCATGGACTGCTGCCTCTCCATGCAGTGAGACTGGTGAGTAGGAACTGGAGTTCAAATAGGACATTAAAAATTCATCATTTTTTCCTACTTGGTTACAAAAATAACACTCTGTTTATTTACTTCCTCTCCCTACCAGGTTTAGAGTAAGATGTGTGAGGTAGAATGTGTAGAGAGGTGGTTTCTACAGATGGAGGCCTCTTGTGCCCACCATACGCCCTGCACTATGCAAGTCTCTGTGTGACCTACAGACCCCAATTGCCATAGATCTCATCTGTTCCACAAAGGTCTAGGCCACCAGTACACATTTACTTCTTCAACAGGCATTTGCTGAGTATCAACAAAGAGCCAGGTCCTGTGCTAAATATGTAACAATGAGCAAAAGCAGACACTAGCTGTACTCCCATGGAGTGTCCAGTCTGATGTCATTAATCAAGCAATTATTCAGCTACAAAAAAGTAACAATGATAACTTCTTTAGAGTCAAATGTACTAGGCACTGTTCCAGGCACTCCATGTTGTACTAACTTCTCTCCTACTCATAATTTTCTTGGGAGGTAAGTGCCGTTGCATTTCATAGATGAGGAAACTGAGGGCCTAAGAGGTAAAGAACTTGCCTTCATCAGTGATGCACCCAGAAAGTTACAGAGCTAGATTTAAAGCCAGATATTCCAGCTCTGGAGGCCATGAGTTTAGGTACTAATGCTGCATTTGTCCCCTTCCCAATAACAGGAGCTGCAGAGTGTGTTCAGCCTGGAGGGGAGAGTGCCAACCACCTGTCAGAGCAGACACAGGAAAACATCCCTGAAGATGCAATTCTCAAACTCTAAGCTGAAGTATAAGGAGGAGTTAAGGCTCGGCGCCTGTGGCTCAATGGGCTAAGGTGCCAGCCATGTACACCTGAGCTTGAAGGTTTGAATCCAGCCTGGGCCCGCCAAACAACAATGGTGGCTGCAAACAAAAAGAAAATGGCCGGGCATTGTGGCGGGCGCCTGTAGTCCCAGCTACTTGGGAGGCAGAGGCAGGAGACTTGCTTGAGCCCAGGAATTGGAGGTTGCTGTGAGCTATGATGCCAGGGCACTCTACCCAGGGTGACAGCTTGAGGCTCTGTCTCAAACAAAAAAAAAAAAAAGAAAGAAAGAAAACATAGGAGTAAATCTGTATGACCTCATATTTGGCAACAGATTCATATATATGACAACAAAGCATAAAAAACAAAAGAGAAAACAGATTAATTGAATTTCTTTTTTTTTTTGAGATTTTCTCGTTTATTATGTGAAAACATTTGTGCTCTGCATTTAGTAGGTTTCACCTGTCCCTTCTAAGATGCACCATAAGTGTGATCCCACCATTTACCCTCTCTCCACCCACCCTCCCCCTCCCCTTCTCTCTCATACCCCTTTCCCCATATTCTTGTGCTATAATTGGCTTATAGCCTACATATGAAAGCTATAATTTAGCTTCATAGTAGGGCTGTATACATTGGATACTTTTTCTTAAATTCTTGAGATACTTTGCTAAGAAGAATGTATTCCAGCTCCATCCATGTAAATATGAAAGAGGTAAAGTCATCATCTTTTTTGAGACTGCATAATATTCCATGGTATACATGTACCACTATTTATTAATCCATTCGTGGATCAATGGGCACTTGGGCTTCTTCCATGATTTAGCAATTATGAATTAGGCTGCAATAAATAATCTAGTACAGATCTTTGTTAAAATATGATTTTTGGTCTTCTGTGTATATACCAAGTAAAGGAATTATAGGATCAAATGGCAGATCTATTTTTAGATCTCTGAGTATTCTCCAAACATCTTTCCAAAAGGAACGTATTAGTTTGCTAGAGTTTAACATTTATTCAATGTCAAAACTTGCATTGAT